>JAEIFK010000391.1:0-19779 GCA_018901825.1 Drosophila funebris | reverse complement strand
CGGATTTTACCGACGAGAATCAGATATGTACAAAAATGACAAAATAACGTATTTTTCCGACAAGAATCAATATGGGAAAAAATGGCAAAAATAGCGAATGGCAAAAAATCAGATTGTCCAAAAATGACATAATAACGAATTTTTCGACAAAAATCGGATATGTGGAAAAATGGCAAAAATAGCGGTTATTCCGACAAAAATCAAAAATATATCCAAAAATTACATAATAACGGATTTTTCAACGAAAATCAGATACGTTCAAAAATCACAAAATAACAGAATTTTTCGACAACAATCAGATATGTCCAATTATGGCAAAATAACGGATTTTTCGACGAAAATCAGATATGTACAAAAATGACAAAATAACGGAGTTTTCCGACGAGAATCAGATATGGGAAAAAATGGCAAAAATAGCGGTTATTCCAACAAAAATCAGATATGTACAAAACTGACAAAATAACGGATTTTTCCGACAAGAATCAGATATAGGAAAAAATGGCAAAAATAGCGGTTATTCCGACAAAAATCAGATATGTCCAAAAATAACAAAATAACGGATTTTTCGACGAAAATCAGATATGTGCAAAAATAGCAAAAATAGCGGTTATTCCGACAAAAATCAAAACTATATCCAAATATTACATAATAGCGGATTTTTCAACGAAAATCAGATACGTTCAAAAATCACAAATTAACGGATTTTTCCGACAAGAATCAGATATGGGAAAAAACGGCAAAAATAGCGGTTATTCCGACAAAAATCAAATATGTCCAAAAATGACAAAATTACGAATTTTCCGACGAAAATCAGATATGTGCAAAAATGGCAAAAATAGCGGTTATTCCGACAAAAATCAGATATGTACAAAAATGACAAAATAACGGATTTTTCCGACAAGAATCAGATATGGGTAAAAAATGGCAAAAATAGCGGTTATTCCGACAAAAATCAGATATGTCCAAAAATTGCAAAATAACGGATTTTTTTGCCGAAAATCAGATATGTACAAAAATGGCAAAATAACGTATTTTTCCGACAAGACTCAGATATGGGAAAAAATGGCAAAAATAGCGGTTATTCCGACAAAAATCAGATATGTCCAAAAATTGCAAAAAAACGGATTTTTCGCCGAAAATCAGATATGTACAAAAATGACAAAATAACGCATTTTTCCGACAAGAATCAGATATGGGAAAAAATGGCAAAAATAGCGGTTATTCCGGCAAAAATCAGATATGTAAAAAAATGACAAAATAACGAATTTTTCGACGAAAATCAGATATGTACAGAAATGGCAAAAACTGCGGTTATTCCGACAAAAATCAAAAATATATCAAAAATTACATAATAACGGATTTTTCGACGAAAATCAGATATGTACAAAAATGACAAAATAACGGATTTTTCGACAAAAATCACATATGGGAAAAAATGGCAAAAATAGCGGTTATTCCGACAAAATTCAGATATGTCCAAAAATTGAAAAATAATGGATTTTTGACGAAAATCAGATATGCAAAAAAATGACAAAATAACGGATTTTTCAACGAAAATCAGATACGTTCAAAAATCACAAAATAACGGATTCTTTCGACAACAATCAGATATGTCCAATAATGGCAAAATAACGGATTTTTCGACGAAAATCAGATATGTACAAAAATGACAAAATAACGGATTTTTCCGATGAGAATCAGATATGTACAAAAATGACAAAATAACGTATTTTTCCGACAAGAATCAAAATGGGAAAAAATGGCAAAAATAGCGGTTATTCCGACAAAAATCAGATTGTCCAAAAATGACATAGTAACGAATTTTTCGACAAAAATCAGATATGTGGAAAAATGGCAAAAATAGCGGATATTCCGACAAAAATCAAAAATATATCCAAAAATTACATAATAACGGATTTTTCAACGAAAATCAGATACGTTCAAAAATCACAAAATAACGGGAATTTTTCGACAACAATCAGATATGTCCAATAATGGCAAAATAACGGATTTTTCGACGAAAATCAGATATGTACAAAAATGACAAAATAACGGATTATTCCGACGAGAATCAGATATGGGAAAAAATGGCAAAAATAGCGGTTATTCCGACAAAAATCAGATATGTACAAAACTGACAAAATAACGGATTTTTCCGACAAGAATCAGATATAGGAAAAAATGGCAAAAATAGCGGTTATTCCGACAAAAATCAGATATGTACAAAAATGACAACATAACGGATTTTTCCGACAAGAATCAGATATGGGTAAAAAAGGCAAAAAAATCAAATATGTCCAAAAATTGCAAAAAAACGGATTTTTCGCCGAAAATCAGATATGTACAAAAATGACAAAATAACGCATTTTTCCGACAAGAATCAGATTTGGGAAAAAATTGCAAAAATACCGGTTATTCCGACAAAAATCAGATATGTAAAAAAATGACAAAATAACGAATTTTTCGACGAAAATCAGATATGTACAAAAATGGCAAAAACTGCGGTTATTCCGACAAAAATCAAAAATATATCCAAAAATTACATAATAACGGATTTTTCGACGAAAATAGATATGTACAAAAATGACAAAATAACGGATTTTTCCGACAAGAATCAGATATAGGAAAAAATGGCAAAAATAGCGGTTATTCCGACAAAAATCAGATATGTCCAAAAATGACATAATAACGAATTTTTCGACAAAAATCAGATATGTGGAAAAATGGCAAAAATAGCGGTTATTCCGACAAAAATCAAAAATATATCCAAAAATTACATAATAACGGATTTTTCAACGAAAATCAGATACGTTCAAAAATCACAAAATAACGGAATTTTTCGACAACATTCAGATATGTCCAATAATGGCAAAATAACGGATTTTTCGCCGAAAATCAGATATGTACAAAAATGACAAAATAACGGATTATTCCGACGAGAATCAGATATGGGAAAAAATGGCAAAAATAGCGGTTATTCCGACAAAAATCAGATATGTACAAAACTGACAAAATAACGGATTTTTCCGACAAGAATCAGATATAGGAAAAAATGGCAAAAATAGCGGTTATTCCGACAAAAAATCAGATATGTCCAAAAATGACAAAATAACGGATTTTTCGACGAAAATCAGATACGTTCAAAAATCACAAAATAACGGATTCTTTCGACAACAATCAGATATGTCCAATAATGGCAAAATAACGGATTTTTCGACGAAAATCAGATATGTACAAAAATGACAAAATAACGGATTTTTCCGACGAGAATCAGATATGGGAAAAAATGGCAAAAATAGCGGTTATTCCGACAAAAATCAGATATGTACAAAACTGACAAATTAACGGATTTTTCCGACAAGAATCAGATATAGGAAAAAATGGCAAAAATAGCGGTTATTCCGACAAAAATCAGATATGTCCAAAAATGACAAAATAACGGATTTTTCGACGAAAATCAGATATGTGCAAAAATGGCAAAAATAGCGGTTATTCCGACAAAAATCAGATATGTACAAAAATGACAAAATAACGGATTTTTCCGACAAGAATCAGATATGGGAAAAAACGGCAAAAATAGCGGTTATTCCGACAAAAAATCAAATATGTCCAAAAATGAGAAAATTACGAATTTTCCGACGAAAATCAGATATGTGCAAAAATGGCAAAAATAGCGGTTATTCCGACAAAAATCAAATATGTCCAAAAATGAGAAAATTACGAATTTTCCGACGAAAATCAGATACGTTCAAAAATCACAAAATAACGGATTCTTTCGACAACAATCAGATATGTCCAATAATGGCAAAATAACGGATTTTTCGACGAAAATCAGATATGTACAAAAATGACAAAATAACGGATTTTTCCGACGAGAATCAGATATGGGAAAAAATGGCAAAAATAGCGGTTATTCCGACAAAAATCAGATATGTCCAAAAATGACAAAATAACGGATTTTTCGACGAAAATCAGATATGTGCAAAAATGGCAAAAATAGCGGTTATTCCGACAAAAATCAGATATGTACAAAACTGACAAAATAACGGATTTTTCCGACAAGAATCAGATATGTGCAAAAATAGCGGTTATTCCGACAAAAATCAAAAATATATACAAAAATTACATAATAACGGATTTTTCAACGAAAATCAGATACGTTCAAAAATCACAAAATAACGGATTCTTTCGACAACAATCAGATATGTCCAATAATGGCAAAATAACGGATTTTTCGACGAAAATCAGATATGTACAAAAATGACATAATAACGGATTTTTCCGACAAGAATCAATATGGGAAAACATGGGAAAAATAGCGGTTATTCCGACAAAAATCAGATATGTACAAAAATGACAGAATAACGGATTTTTCGACAAGAATCACATATGGGAAAAAATGACAAAAATTGCGGTTATTCCGACAAAATTCAGATATGTCCAAAAATGGCAAAATACTGGATTTTTTGACGAAAATCAGATATGTAAAAAAATGACAAAATAACGGATTTCATCATCAGAAATGTCCAATAATGGCAAAATAACGGATTTTTCTACAAAAATCATATATGTACAAAAATGACAAAATAACGGATTTTTCCGACAAGAAACAGATATGGGAAAAAATGGCAAAAATAGCGGTTATTCCGACAAAAATCAGATATGTCCAAAAATTACATAATAACGGATTTTTCAACGAAAATCAGATATGTACAAAAATGACAAAATAACGGATTTTTCCGACAAGAATCAGATATGAGAAAAAATGGCAAAAATAGCGGTTATTCCGACAAAAATCAAAAATATATCCAAAAATAACATAATAACGGATTTTTCAACGAAAATCAGATACGTTCAAAAATCACAAAATAACGGAATTTTTGGACAACAATCAGATATGTCCAATAATGGCAAAATAACGGATTTTTCGACGAAAATCAGATATGTACAAAAATGACAAAATAACGGATTTTTCCGACGAGAATCAGATATGGGAAAAAATGGCAAAAATAGCGGTTATTCCGACAAAAATCAGATATGTACAAAACTGACAAAATAACGGATTTTTCTGACAAGAATCAGATATAGGAAAAAGTGGCAAAAATAGCGGTTATTCCGACAAAAATCAGATATGTAAAAAAATGACAAAATAACGGATTTTTTCGACAACATCAGAAATGTCCAATAATGGCAAAATAACGGATTTTTCTACAAAAAATCATATATGTACAAAAATGACAAAATAACGGATTTTTCCGACAAGAATCAGATATGGGAAAAAATGGCAAAAATAGCGGTTATTCCGACAAAAATTAAAAATATATCCAAAAATTACATAATAACGGATTTTTCAACGAAAATCAGATACGTTCAAAAATCACAAAATAACAGATTTTTTCGACAACAATCAGATATGTCCAATAATGGCAAAATAACGGATTTTTCGACGAAAATCAGATATGTACAAAAATGACATAATAACGGATTTTTCCGACAAGAATCAATATGGGAAAAAATGGCAAAAAAAGCGGTTATTCCGACAAAAATCAGATATGTACAAAAATGACAAAATAACGGATTTTTCGACAAGAATCACATATGGGAAAAAATGGCAAAAATAGCGGATATTCCGACAAAATTCAGATATGTCCAAAAATGGCAAAATACTGGATTTTTTGACGAAAATCAGATATGTAAAAAAATGACAAAATAACGGATTTTTCGACAACATCAGAAATGTCCAATAATGGCAAAATAACGGATTTTTCTACAAAAATCATATATGTACAAAAATGACAAAATAACGGATTTTTCCGACAAGAATCAGATATGGGAAAAAATGGCAAAAATAGCGGTTATTCCGACAAAAATCAGATATGTCCAAAAATGACAAAATAACGGATTTTTCGCCGAAAATCAGATATGTACAAAAATGACAAAATAACGGATTTTTCCGACAAGAATCAGATATGAGAAAAAATGGCAAAAATAGCGAAAAATGGCAAAAATAGCGGTTATTCCGACAAAAATTAAAAATATATCCAAAAATTACATAATAACGGATTTTCCAACGAAAATCAGTTACGTTCAAAAATCACAAAATAACGGATTTTTTCGACAACAATCAGATATGTCCAATAATGGCAAAATAACGGATTTTTCTACAAAAATCAGATATGTACAAAAATGACAAAATAACGGATTTTTCCGACAAGAATCAGATATGTGCAAAAATAGCGGTTATTCCGACAAAAATCAAAAATATATCCAAAAATTACATAATAACGGATTTTTCAACGAAAATCAGATACGTTAAAAAATCACATAATAACAGATTTTTTCGACAACAATCAGATATGTCCAATAATGGCAAAATAACGGATTTTTCGACGAAAATCAGATATGTACAAAAATGACATAATAACGGATTTTTCCGACAAGAATCAATATGGGAAAACATGGGAAAAATAGCGGTTATTCCGACAAAAATCAGATATGTACAAAAATGACAGAATAACGGATTTTTCGACAAGAATCACATATGGGAAAAAATGACAAAAATAGCGGTTATTCCGACAAAATTCAGATATGTCCAAAAATGGCAAAATACTGGATTTTTGACGAAAATCAGATATGTACAAAAATGACAAAATAACGGATTTTTTCGACAACAATCAGAAATGTCTAATAATGGCAAAATAACGGATTTTTCTACAAAAATCATATATGTACAAAAATGACAAAATAACGGATTTTTCCGACAAGAATCAGATATGGGAAAAAATGGCAAAAATAGCGGTTATTCCGACAAAAATCAGATATGTCCAAAAATTACATAATAACGGATTTTTCAACGAAAATCAGATACGTTCAAAAATCACAAAATAACGCATTTTTTGGACAACAATCAGATATGTCCAATAATGGCAAAATAACGGATTTTTCTACAAAAATCAGATATGTACAAAAATGACAAAATAACAGATTTTTCCGACAAGAATCAGATATGAGAAAAAATGGCAAAAATAGCGGTTATTCCGACAAAAATCAAAAATATATCCAAAAATAACATAATAACGGATTTTTCAACGAAAATCAGATACGTTCAAAAATCACAAAATAACGCATTTTTTGGACAACAATCAGATATGTCCAATAATGGCAAAATAACGGATTTTTCTACAAAAATCAGATATGTACAAAAATGACAAAATAACGGATTTTTCCGACAAGAATCAGATATGGGAAAAAATGGCAAAAATAGCGGTTATTCCGACAAAAATCAGATATGTCCAATAATGGCAAAATAACGGATTTTTCGACAAAAATCAGATATGATAAAAAATGACAAAATAACGGATTTTTCCGACAAGAATCAGATATGGGAAAAAATGGCAAAAATAGCGGTTATTCCGACAAAAATCAGATATGTCCAAAAATGACAATATAACGGATTTCTCGACGAAAATCCGATATATGTCCAAATCCAATCATCGATAATCAGATTTGTGCAAAAATTGCAAAATAACGGATCTTTCAACGAAAATCAGATATGTGCAAAAATTGCAAAATAACGGATTTTTCAACGAAAATCAGATACGTTCAAAAATGACAAAATAACGGATTTTTCCGACAAGAATCAGATATGGGAAAAAATGGCAAAAATAGCGGTTATTCCGACAAAAATCATATGTCCAAAAATGACAAAATAACGAATTTTTCGACGAAATTTAGATATGTGAAAAAATGGTAAAAACAGCGGTTATTCCGACAAAAAATCAAAAATATATCCAAAAATTACATAATAACGGATTTTTCAACGAAAATCAGTTACGTTCAAAAATCACAAAATATCGGATTTTTTGGACAAAATCAGATATGTCCAATAATGGCAAAATAACGGATTTTTCGACGAAAATCAGATATGTCCAAAAATGACAAAATAACGAATTTTTTGACGAAATTTAGATATGTGAAAAAATGGTAAAAACAGCGGTTATTCCGACAAAAAATCAAAAATATATCCAAAAATTACATAATAACGGATTTTTCAACGAAAATCAGTTACGTTCAAAAATCACAAAATATCGGATTTTTGGACAAAATCAGATATGTCCAATAATGGCAAAATAACGGATTTTTCGACGAAAATCAGATATGTACAAAAATGACAAAATAACGGATTTTTCCGACGAGAATCAGATATGGGAAAAAATGGCAAAAATAGCGGTTATTCCGACAAAAATCAGATATGTCCAAAAATGACAAAATAACGGATTTTTCGACGAAAATCAGATATGTGCAAAAATGGCAAAAATAGCGGTTATTCCGACAAAAATCAGATATGTACAAAATGACAAAATAACGGATTTTTCCGACAAGAATCAGATATGTGCAAAAATAGCGGTTATTCCGACAAAAATCAAAAAATATATACAAAAATTACATAATAACGGATTTTTCAACGAAAATCAGATACGTTCAAAAATCACAAAATAACGGATTCTTTCGACAACAATCAGATATGTCCAATAATGGCAAAATAACGGATTTTTCGACGAAAATCAGATATGTACAAAAATGACATAATAACGGATTTTTCCGACAAGAATCAATATGGGAAAACATGGGAAAAATAGCGGTTATTCCGACAAAAATCAGATATGTACAAAAATGACAGAATAACGGATTTTTCGACAAGAATCACATATGGGAAAAAATGACAAAAATTGCGGTTATTCCGACAAAATTCAGATATGTCCAAAAATGGCAAAATACTGGATTTTTTGACGAAAATCAGATATGTAAAAAAATGACAAAATAACGGATTTCATCATCAGAAATGTCCAATAATGGCAAAATAACGGATTTTTCTACAAAAATCATATATGTACAAAAATGACAAAATAACGGATTTTTCCGACAAGAAACAGATATGGGAAAAAATGGCAAAAATAGCGGTTATTCCGACAAAAATCAGATATGTCCAAAAATTACATAATAACGGATTTTTCAACGAAAATCAGATATGTACAAAAATGACAAAATAACGGATTTTTCCGACAAGAATCAGATATGAGAAAAAATGGCAAAAATAGCGGTTATTCCGACAAAAATCAAAAATATATCCAAAAATAACATAATAACGGATTTTTCAACGAAAATCAGATACGTTCAAAAATCACAAAATAACGGAATTTTTGGACAACAATCAGATATGTCCAATAATGGCAAAATAACGGATTTTTCGACGAAAATCAGATATGTACAAAAATGACAAAATAACGGATTTTTCCGACGAGAATCAGATATGGGAAAAAATGGCAAAAATAGCGGTTATTCCGACAAAAATCAGATATGTACAAAACTGACAAAATAACGGATTTTTCTGACAAGAATCAGATATAGGAAAAAGTGGCAAAAATAGCGGTTATTCCGACAAAAATCAGATATGTAAAAAAATGACAAAATAACGGATTTTTTCGACAACATCAGAAATGTCCAATAATGGCAAAATAACGGATTTTTCTACAAAAATCATATATGTACAAAAATGACAAAATAACGGATTTTTCCGACAAGAATCAGATATGGGAAAAAATGGCAAAAATAGCGGTTATTCCGACAAAAATTAAAAATATATCCAAAAATTACATAATAACGGATTTTTCAACGAAAATCAGATACGTTCAAAAATCACAAAATAACAGATTTTTTCGACAACAATCAGATATGTCCAATAATGGCAAAATAACGGATTTTTCGACGAAAATCAGATATGTACAAAAATGACATAATAACGGATTTTTCCGACAAGAATCAATATGGGAAAAAATGGCAAAAATAGCGGTTATTCCGACAAAAATCAGATATGTACAAAAATGACAAAATAACGGATTTTTCGACAAGAATCACATATGGGAAAAAATGGCAAAAATAGCGGATATTCCGACAAAATTCAGATATGTCCAAAAATGGCAAAATACTGGATTTTTTGACGAAAATCAGATATGTAAAAAAATGACAAAATAACGGATTTTTTCGACAACATCAGAAATGTCCAATAATGGCAAAATAACGGATTTTTCTACAAAAATCATATATGTACAAAAATGACAAAATAACGGATTTTTCCGACAAGAATCAGATATGGGAAAAAATGGCAAAAATAGCGGTTATTCCGACAAAAATCAGATATGTCCAAAAATGACAAAATAACGGATTTTTCGCCGAAAATCAGATATGTACAAAAATGACAAAATAACGGATTTTTCCGACAAGAATCAGATATGAGAAAAAATTGGCAAAAATAGCGAAAAAATGGCAAAAATAGCGGTTATTCCGACAAAAATTAAAAATATATCCAAAAATTACATAATAACGGATTTTCCAACGAAAATCAGTTACGTTCAAAAATCACAAAATAACGGATTTTTTCGACAACAATCAGATATGTCCAATAATGGCAAAATAACGGATTTTTCTACAAAAATCAGATATGTACAAAAATGACAAAATAACGGATTTTTCCGACAAGAATCAGATATGTGCAAAAATAGCGGTTATTCCGACAAAAATCAAAAATATATCCAAAAATTACATAATAACGGATTTTTCAACGAAAATCAGATACGTTAAAAAATCACATAATAACAGATTTTTTCGACAACAATCAGATATGTCCAATAATGGCAAAATAACGGATTTTTCGACGAAAATCAGATATGTACAAAAATGACATAATAACGGATTTTTCCGACAAGAATCAATATGGGAAAACATGGGAAAAATAGCGGTTATTCCGACAAAAATCAGATATGTACAAAAATGACAGAATAACGGATTTTTCGACAAGAATCACATATGGGAAAAAATGACAAAAATAGCGGTTATTCCGACAAAATTCAGATATGTCCAAAAATGGCAAAATACTGGATTTTTGACGAAAATCAGATATGTACAAAAATGACAAAATAACGGATTTTTTCGACAACATCAGAAATGTCTAATAATGGCAAAATAACGGATTTTTCTACAAAAATCATATATGTACAAAAATGACAAAATAACGGATTTTTCCGACAAGAATCAGATATGGGAAAAAATGGCAAAAATAGCGGTTATTCCGACAAAAATCAGATATGTCCAAAAATTACATAATAACGGATTTTTCAACGAAAATCAGATACGTTCAAAAATCACAAAATAACGCATTTTTTGGACAACAATCAGATATGTCCAATAATGGCAAAATAACGGATTTTTCTACAAAAATCAGATATGTACAAAAATGACAAAATAACAGATTTTTCCGACAAGAATCAGATATGAGAAAAAATGGCAAAAATAGCGGTTATTCCGGCAAAAATCAAAAATATATCCAAAAATAACATAATAACGGATTTTTCAACGAAAATCAGATACGTTCAAAAATCACAAAATAACGCATTTTTTGGACAACAATCAGATATGTCCAATAATGGCAAAATAACGGATTTTTCTACAAAAATCAGATATGTACAAAAATGACAAAATAACGGATTTTTCCGACAAGAATCAGATATGGGAAAAAATGGCAAAAATAGCGGTTATTCCGACAAAAATCAGATATGTCCAATAATGGCAAAATAACGGATTTTTCGACAAAAATCAGATATGATAAAAAATGACAAAATAACGGATTTTTCCGACAAGAATCAGATATGGGAAAAAATGGCAAAAATAGCGGTTATTCCGACAAAAATCAGATATGTCCAAAAATGACAATATAACGGATTTCTCGACGAAAATCCGATATGTCCAATCCAATCATCGATAATCAGATTTGTGCAAAAATTGCAAAATAACGGATCTTTCGACAAAAAATCCGATATGTCCAAAAATGACAAAATAACGAATTTTTCGACGAAAATCAGATATGTGCAAAAATTGCAAAATAACGGATTTTTCAACGAAAATCAGATACGTTCAAAAATGACAAAATAACGGATTTTTCCGACAAGAATCAGATATGGGAAAAAATGGCAAAAATAGCGGTTATTCCGACAAAAATCATATGTCCAAAAATGACAAAATAACGAATTTTTTGACGAAATTTAGATATGTGAAAAAATGGTAAAAACAGCGGTTATTCCGACAAAAATCAAAAATATATCCAAAAATTACATAATAACGGATTTTTCAACGAAAATCAGTTACGTTCAAAAATCACAAAATATCGGATTTTTTGGACAAAATCAGATATGTCCAATAATGGCAAAATAACGGATTTTTCGACGAAAATCAGATATGTCCAAAAATAACAAAATAACGGATTTTTTGACGAAAATCAGATATGTGCAAAAATTGCAAAATAACGGATCTTTCGACAAAAATCATAAATATATCCAAAAATTACATAATAACGGATTTTTCAACGAAAATCAGATACGTTCAAAAATCACAAAATAACGGATTTTTTCGACAACAATCAGATATGTCCAATAATGGCAAAATAACGGATTTTTCGACGAAAATCAGATATGTACAAAAATGACAAAATAACGGATTTTTCCGACAAGAATCAGATATGGGAAAAAATGGCAAAAATAGCGGTCATTCCGACAAAAATCAGATATGTCCAAAAATAGCAAAATAACGGATTTTTCGCCGAAAATCAGATATGTACAAAAATGGCAAAATAACGGATCTTTCGACAAAAATCAAAAATATATCCAAAAATTACATAATAACGGATTTTTCAACGAAAATCAGATACGTTCAAAAATCACAAAATATCGGATATTTTCGACAACATTCAGATATGTCCAATAATGGCAAAATAACGGATTTTTCGACAAAAATCAGATATGTACAAAAATGACAAAATAACGGATTTTTCCGACAAGAATCAGATATGGGTAAAAATGGCAAAAATAGCGGTTATTCCGACAAAAATCAGATATGTCCAAAAATTGCAAAAAAAACGGATTTTTCGCCGAAAATCAGATATGTACAAAAATGACAAAATAACGCATTTTTCCGACAAGAATCAGATTTGGGAAAATATTGCAAAAATACCGGTTATTCCGACAAAAATCAGATATGTAAAAAAATGACAAAATAACGAATTTTTCGACGAAAATCAGATATGTACAAAAATGGCAAAAACTGCGGTTATTCCGACAAAAATCAAAAATATATCCAAAAATTACATAATAACGGATTTTTCGACGAAAATCAGATATGTACAAAAATGACAAAATAACGGATTTTTCGACAAGAATCACATATGGGAAAAAATGGCAAAAATAGCGGTTATTCCGACAAAATTCAGATATGTCCAAAAATTGAAAAATAATGGATTTTTTGACGAAAATCAGATATGCAAAAAAATGACAAAATAACGGATTTTTTCGACAACAATCAGATATGTCCAAAAATGACAAAGTAACGAATTTTTCGACAAAAATCAGATATGTCCAAAAATTGCAAAATAACGGATTTTTCGACGAAAATCAGATATGTACAAAAATGACAAAATAACGGATTTTTCCGACGAGAATCAGATATGGGAAAAAATGGCAAAAAATAGCGGTTATTCCGACAAAAATCAGATATGTACAAAACTGACAAAATAACGGATTTTTCCGACAAGAATCAGATATAGGAAAAAATGGCAAAAATAGCGGTTATTCCGACAAAAAATCAGATATGTCCAAAAATGACAAAATAACGGATTTTTCGACGAAAATCAGATATGTACAAAAATGGCAAAAATAGCGTTTATTCCGACAAAAATCAAAAATATATCCAAAAATTACATAATAACGGATTTTTCAACGAAAATCAGATACGTTCAAAAATCACAAAATAACAGATTTTTTCGACAACAATCAGATATGTCCAATAATGGCAAAATAACGGATTTTTCGACGAAAATCAGATATGTACAAAATGACAAAATAACGGATTATTCCGACGAGAATCAGATATGGGAAAAAATGGCAAAAATAGCGGTTATTCCGACAAAAATCAGATATGTACAAAACTGACAAAATAACGCATTTTTCCGACAAGAATCAGATTTGGGAAAAAATGGCAAAAATACCGGTTATTCCGACAAAAATCAGATATGTAAAAAAATGACAAAATATCGAATTTTTCGACGAAAATCAGATATGTACAAAAATGGCAAAAACTGCGGTTATTCCGACAAAAATCAAAAATATATCCAAAAATTACATAATAACGGATTTTTCGACGAAAATCAGATATGTACAAAAATGACAAAATAACGGATTTTTCGACGAAAATCAGATATGTGCAAAAAATGGCAAAAATAGCGGTTATTCCGACAAAAATCAAAAATATATCCAAAAATTACATAATAACGGATTTTTCAACGAAAATCAGATACGTTCAAAAATCACAAAATAACAGATTTTTTCGACAACAATCAGATATGTCCAATAATGGCAAAATAACGGATTTTTCGACGAAAATCAGATATGTACAAAAATGACAAAATAACGGATTATTCCGACGAGAATCAGATATGGGAAAAAATGGCAAAAATAGCGGTTATTCCGACAAAAATCAGATATGTACAAAACTGACAAAATAACGGATTTTTCCGACAAGAATCAGATATAGGAAAAAATGGCAAAAATAGCGGTTATTCCGACAAAAATCAGATATGTCCAAAAATGACAAAATAACGGATTTTTCGACGAAAATCAGATATGTGCAAAAATGGCAAAAATAGCGGTTATTCCGACAAAAATCAGATATGTACAAAAATGACAAAATAACGGATTTTTCCGACAAGAATCAGATATGGGAAAAAACGGCAAAAATAGCGGTTATTCCGACAAAAATCAAATATGTCCAAAAATGAGAAAATTACGAATTTTCCGACGAAAATCAGATATGTGCAAAAATGGCAAAAATAGCGGTTATTCCGACAAAAATCAAATATGTCCAAAAATGAGAAAATTACGAATTTTCCGACGAAAATCAGATACGTTCAAAAATCACAAAATAACGGATTCTTTCGACAACAATCAGATATGTCCAATAATGGCAAAATAACGGATTTTTCGACAAAAATCAGATATGTCCAAAAATGACAAAATAACGGATTTTTCGACGAAAATCAGATATGTGCAAAAATGGCAAAAATAGCGGTTATTCCGACAAAAATCAAAAATATATCCAAAAATTACATAATAACGGATTTTTCAACGAAAATCAGATACGTTCAAAAATCACAAAATAAAAGATTTTTTCGACAACAATCAGATATGTCCAATAATGGCAAAAATAACGGATTTTTCGACGAAAATCAGATATGTACAAAAATGACAAAATAACGGATTTTTCCGACAAGAATCAGATATGTGCAAAAAATAGCGGTTATTCCGACAAAAATCAAAAATATATACAAAAATGTACAAATAACGGATTTTCCGACAAGATCAGATACGTTCTTGGGAAAAACACAAACAAAATGCGGTCTATTCGACAAAAGATATGTTGATACCTGGCAAATCGGATTGCGACGATGTCGGAAAATGTGGCCATAAAAAACGGATATTTCGCGACAAGAATCAGATGTTGTCGAAAAGAATCGTTATTTTGTGATTTTTGGTATGGGAGAAAAACGGCGAAACAGCCGTTGCTCAGCATTATATCTAGGTTTGGTTGTCGGATATAACCCCCCACTGATTTTGGTCGAAAAAATCCCGTTATTTTGTCATTATTGGACATATCTGATTTTCGTCGGACAGGTCAAACCGTTATCTTTGTGCTGCATTGATTTGAACGTATCTGATTTTCGTTGAAGAAATACGTGTATTATGGTATATTAATTTTGTCGGGCTTTACATATGTTTCGTGCATTTTATTTTGTCGAAAAAAATCCATTCATTTTGAACTTTGGGGACATATCTGATTGTTGTCGAAAAATCCGTTATTGTGTTGATTTTCGGGCGTATCTAATTTTCGTCAAAATAATGGTATTATTTTGGACTGATTTTTGTCCATGCATTTTTGATTTCATGTGGTACTGGACATGACTGATACTGTCAGAACTAATACCATATCTCCTTATTCCGGGCGGCTATACATATCTGATTTTATCCCCCCTTCTTCCTTTTTGGCATTTTTTACATATCTGATTTTCCCCGAAAATCCGATTACCCTTGTCATTTTTGGACATCTTTGATTTTTGTCGGAATAACGCTTATTTTTGCCATTCTCCTATATCGATTCTTGTCGGAAAATCCGTTGTCAGTTTGGCCCTTTTTATCGGAATAACCACACCATTTTCCCCTTATCTGATTCTTAAATCAAGGAATAGTGTGATCAGCCCCACCTGACTGTACGCTGGATCATCCGTTATTTTGGCATTGTGGGACATATCTGATTGTTGTCGAAAAATCGAACGTATCTCTGATTGCATTAACTGATTTCCCCGGAATAACCGCTACGCACATATGTTTTCAGCTATCCGTTATTAATTTTTGGATATATTACCAGGAATAACTCGCAGTTTTTTTGCCATTTTCGATCCGATATTTTGTCATTTATATCGGTTTTTCCCAAATCTGATTCTTGTCGGAAAAATGCGTTATTTTTGTCAGTTTTGTACATATCTGATTTTTGTCGGGTACCATATTGCCATTTCCCGTTCTCGTCGGAAATAATCCATATTTTGTTCATTGCGCCATCTGATTTTCGTCAGCCCGTGTGGACGCTGATGGCCGAAAAGTCTGACTGGCGTTCTGCGGTGTCTTTTCGTTGAAAAGAGCGGATATATCTGATTTTGTCGGAATAATTATTTTTGCCATTTTTATTATATCTATTTTTTTTCAAAAAATCCGATTATTTGTTTTTTTAGATCTTTATCTGTTTGTCGCATAACTCTTATTTTTGCCATTTTTTCTCCATATCTGATTCTTGTCGGAAAAATCCGTTATTTTATCAGTTTTTTATCTGATTTTTTGTCAGACTAACCGCTATTTTTGCCTTTATATCTGATTCTCGTCACCCAATCGTTTGTTTATATCTACAAGCGCCCATCGTTTTATCGAAAAAATTCTGCTGTCATTTTTGGACATATCTCCTACCTGTCGAAAAATCCGTTATTTTGTCATTTTTGTCAAAGCTTTTCGTCAAAAAATCCCATTATTTTTTCAATTTTTTCAAACTAACTCTAATTTGTCGGAATATATAGATGACCACAATTTTATATCGATTATCGTTATTATGTAATTTTTGGATATATTTTTGATTTTTGTCGAGATAAGCCGCAGTTTTTGCCATTTTTGTACATATCTGATTTTCGATTTTTTTTCTGGCGTTATTTTGTCGACTCTTTTACATATCTGAATTTTGTCAGAATAACCATTATTTGTCGTCTGATTAACGTCCGCATCATCTGTTGGCATCCGTTTTTGCATATCTGATTTTGAGACAACCGCTGCCATTTTTACCCATATCTGATTGTCGGAGAAAAATCCGTTATTTTGTGTTTTTTGTACATATCCGATTTTTATTATTTTGCCATTATTGGACATATCTGAATGTTAATATCCATCGCCACTAACGTTTTATCTGGTCGTTAATCCGTTATTATCGCCAATTTTTGGATATATTACGTCCGCCGATATCTTGAAATCCCGTTATTTTGCTATTTTTGGACATATCTGATTTTGTAGAATGACGCTATTTTTTTGCCATTTTTCCCCATATCTGATTCTTGTCGGAAGAATCGATCATCATTTTTTGTTTTGTTTATCCGTTGACATATCTGACGAAAAATCCACGTGATTTTATTCGTTGAAAAATCCGTTATTATGTAATTTTGGATATATTTATGGTTTTTTCGAAAGATCCGTTATTTTGCAATTTTTTTTTATATCTGATTTTCGTCAAAAAATCCGTTATTTTGTTATTTTTGGACATATCTGATTTTCGTGAAAAATCCGCCAGTTTTTTATTTTTTTTATATCTGATTTTGTCAAAAAATCCGATATTTTTGTGATTTTTGAACGTAACTGATTTTCGTTGAAAAATCCGTTATTATTTTATTTTTGGATTTTGTTTTTTTTCGGAATAACCGCTGTTTTTACCATTTTTTCACATATCTAAATTTCGTCAAAAAATTCGTTATTTTGTCATTTTTGGACATATGATTTTTGTCAGATTAACCGCTATTTTTGCCATTTTTCCCCATATCTGATTCTTGTCGGAAAAATCCGTTATTTTGTCATTTTTGAACGTATCTGATTTTCATTGAAAAATCCGTTATTTTACGAATTTTTGCACATATCTGATTTTCGTCGAAAAAAATTCGTTATTTTTGTCATTTTTGGACATATCGGATTTTTGTCGAAAAGATCCCATTATTTTTGCAATTTTGCACAAATCTGATTATCGAATGAGATTGGACATCTTCAGTTTTCGTCGGAAATCCGTTATATTGTCATATCTGATTTTTTGTCGGAGATAACCGCCTATTTTGCCATTTTCCCATATCTGATTCTTGTCGGAAAAATCCGTTATTTTTGTCATTTTTTTTATCATATCTGATTTTTGATAAAATCCGTTATTTCGCCATTATTGGTTATATCTGATTTTTTTGTCGGAATAACCGCTTTTTTGCCATTTTTTTCCCATATCTGATTCTTGTCGGAAAAATCCGTTCTTTATGGCATTTTGTACGTATCTGATTTTTTGTTTAAAAAGCAGGCATTATTGGACATATCTGATTGTTGTCCAAAAAATGGATTATTTTTGGCGATTTTTTGAACGTATCTGATTTTCGTTGGAAAAATCCGTTATTATTTATTTTTGGATATATTTTTGATTTTTGCTTTATGCCATATTTTTGCCATTTTTCTCCCATATCTGATTCTTGTCGGGAAAAATCTGTTATTTTGTCATTTTTGTACATATCTGATTTTTTGTAGAAAAATCCCATTATTTTTGCCATTGTGGAAGCATATCTGATTGTTGTCCAAAAAATGCGTTATTTTTGTGATTTTTGAACGTATCTGATTTTCGTTGAAAAATCCCTTTTTCCCCCCCCCCCCCCCCCCCCCCCCCCCCCCCCCCCCCCCCCCCCCCCCCCCCCCCCCCCCCCCCCCCCCCCCCCCCCCCCCCCCCCCCCCCCCCCCCCCCCCCCCCCCCCCCCCCCCCCCCCCCCTTATTATGTAATTTTTGGACATATCTGATTAAAAATGGAATAACCGCTATTTTTTGCATTTTTTTTTCTATCTGATTCTTGTCGGAAAAATCCGTTATTTTTGTCATTTTTGTACATATAAGATTTTTTTAGAAAAATCCACTTATTTTAACATGTGTGACCCTACGTGATTTTGTCGAAAAATCCGTTATTTTGTCATTTTTGTACATATCTGATTTTCATTAAAAAATCAGTATTTTCCATTTTTGGATATCTGAATTTTGTCGTTTCCGCTATTTTGTCATTTTTCCCACTTCTTGTCGAAAAATCCCTTATTCTGTCATTTTTGTACATATCTGATTTTTGAAATTGGAATAACCGCTGGAAAGCCTATGTTTTCCCATATTGATTCTTGTCGGAAAAATCCCCCGTTATTATATAATTTTTGTACATATCTGATTTTCGTCGAAAAATCAAAATTTATTTTGCCATTAAATGGACATCCCTGATTGTTGTCGAAAAAATCTGTTATTAAACGATTTTTAACGTATCTGATTTTCGTTGAAAAATCCGTTATTTTAAAATATTTTGGATATATTTTCTGATTT
>JAEIFK010000389.1:0-72676 GCA_018901825.1 Drosophila funebris | reverse complement strand
AAAATAGCGGTTATTCAGACAAAAATCAGATATGTCCAAAAATTGCAAAATAAATCGGATTTTTTGACGAAAATCAGATATGTAAAAAAATGAATGCCAAAATAACGGATTTTTTCGACAAGACTCAGATTTGGGAAAAAATGGCAAAAATAGCGGTTATTCCGACAAAAATTAGATATGTCCAAAAATTGCAAAATAACGGATTTTTTGACGAAAATCAGATATGTAAAAAAATGACAAAATAGCGGTTATTCCGACAAAAATCAAAAATATATCCAAAAATTACATAATAACGGATGATTTTCAACGAAAATCAGTGATATTTTCCAAAAATGACAAAAATAACGGACTTTTCACGACAACAATCAGATATGGGAAAAAATGGCAAAAATAGCGTGTTATTCCGACAAAAAATCGGATATGTCCAAAAATTGCAAAATAACGGATTTTTGACGAAAATCAGATATGTAAAAAAATGACAAAATAGCGGTTATTCCGACAAAAAATCAAAAATATATCAAAAAATTACATAATAACGGATTTTTCAACGAAAATCAGTTACGTTAAAAAATGACAAAATAACGGATTTTTCGACAAAAATCAGATATGTCCAAAAATTGCAAAATAACGGATTTTTTGACGAAAATCAGATATGTAAAAAAATGACAAAATAGCGGTTATTCCGACAAAAATCAGATATGTCCAAAAATTGCAAAATAACGGATTTTTTGACGAAAATCAGATATGTACAAAAAATGACAAAATAACGGATTTTTCCGACAAGAATCAGAATTTATGGAAAAATGGCAAAAATAGCGGTTATTCCGACAAAAATCAGATATGTCCAAAAATTGCAAAATAACGGTTTTTCAAAATCAGATATGTAAAAAAATGACAAAATAACGGATTTTTTCGACAAAAAATCAGATATGTCCAAAAATTACAAAATAACGGATTTTTTGACGAAAATCAGATATGTAAAAAAATGACAAAATAACGGATTTTTTCGACAAAAATCAGATATGTATCCAAAAAATGACAAAATAACGGATTTTTTCGACGAAAATCAGATATGGAAAAAATGGCAAAATAGGGGTTTTTCCGACAAAAATCAGATATGTCCAAAAATTGCAAAATAACGGATTTTTTGACGAAAATCAGATATGTACAAAAATGACAAAATAACGGATTTTTCCCAACAAGAATCAGATATGGGAAAAAATGGCAAAAATAGCGGTTATTCCGACAAAAATCAGATATGTCCAAAAATTGCAAAATAACGGATTTTTTGACGAAAATCAGATATGTACAAAAATGACAAAATAACGGATTTATTCGACAAGAATCAGATATGGGAAAAAATGGCAAAAATAGCGGTTATTCCGACAAAAATCAGATATGTCCAAAAATTGCAAAATAACGGATTTTTTCGACGAAAATCAGATATGTAAAAAAATGACAAAATAGCGGTTATTCCGACAAAAATCAAAAATATATCCAAAAATTACATAATAACGGATTTTTCAACGAAAATCAGTTATGTTCAAAAATCACAAAATAACGGATTTTTTCGACAACAATCAGATATGGGAAAAAATGGCAAAAATAGCGGTTATTCCGACAAAAATCAGATATGTCCAAAAATTGCAAAATAACGGATTTTTTGACGAAAATCAGATATGTAAAAAAATGACAAAATAGCGGTTATTCCGACAAAAATCAAAAATATGTCCAAAAATTACATAATAACGGATTTTTCAACGAAAATCAGATACGTTCAAAAATGACACAAAATAACGGATTTTTTCAACAAGACTCAGATATGGGCAAAAAATGGCAAAAATAGCGGTTATTCCGACAAAAATCAGATATGTCCAAAAATTGCAAAATAACGGATTTTTTGACGAAAATCAGATATGTACAAAAATGACAAAATAACGGATTTTTCCGACAAGAATCAGATTTGGGAAAAAATGGCAAAAATAGCGGTTATTCCGACAAAAATCAGATATGTCCAAAAATTGCAAAATAACGGATTTTTTGACGAAAATCAGATATGTAAAAAAATGACAAAATAGCGGTTATTCCGACAAAAATCAAAAATATATCCAAAAATTACATAATAACGGATTTTTCAACGAAAATCAGTTACGTTCAAAAATCACAAAATAACGGATTTTTTCGACAACAATCAGATATGTCCAAAAATTGCAAAATAACGGATTTTTTTGACGAAAATGAGATCTGTAAAAAAATGACAAAATAACGGTTTTTTTCGACAAAAATCAGATATGTCCAAAAATTGCAAAATAACGGATTTTTTGACGAAAATCAGATATGTACAAAAATGACAAAATAACGGATTTATTCGACAAGACTCAGATTTGGGAAAAAATGGCAAAAATAGCGGTTATTCCGACAAAAATCAGATATGTCCAAAAATTGCAAAATAACGGATTTTTTTGACGAAAATGAGATATGTACAAAAATGACAAAATAACGGATTTATTCGACAAGACTCAGATTTGGGAAAAAATGGCAAAAATAGCGGTTATTCCGACAAAAATCAGATACGTCCAAAAATTGCAAAATAACGGATTTTTTGACGAAAATCAGATATGTAAAAAAATGACAAAATAGCGGTTATTCCGACAAAAATCAAAAATATATCCAAAAATTACATAATAACGGATTTTTCAACGAAAATCAGTTATTTTCAAAAATCACAAAATAACGGACTTTTTTCGACAACAATCAGATAGGGAAAAAAAAAAAAAGGTTACCACAATCAGATATGTCCAAAAATTGCAAAATAACGGATTTTTTGACGAAAATCAGATATGTACAAAAATGACAAAATAACGGATTTATTCGACAAGACTCAGATTTGGGAAAAAATGGCAAAAATAGCGGTTATTCCGACAAAAATCAGATATGTCCAAAAATTGCAAAATAACGGATTTTTTGACGAAAATCAGATATGTACAAAAATGACAAAATAACGGATTTATTCGACAAGACTCAGATTTGGGAAAAAATGGCAAAAATAGCGGTTATTCCGACAAAAATCAGATACGTCCAAAAATTGCAAAATAACGGATTTTTTGACGAAAATCAGA
This sequence comes from Drosophila funebris, assembly GCA_018901825.1. NCBI lineage: Eukaryota > Metazoa > Arthropoda > Insecta > Diptera > Drosophilidae > Drosophila > Drosophila funebris. The sequence continues at coordinate 69,557 of JAEIFK010000389.1, read as the reverse complement.
TATGTAAAAAAATGACAAAATAGCGGTTATTCCGACAAAAATCAAAAATATATCCAAAAATTACATAATAACGGATTTTTCAACGAAAATCAGTTATTTTCAAAAATGACAAAATAACGGACTTTTTCGACAACAATCAGATATGGGAAAAAATGGCAAAAATAGCGGTTATTCCGACAAAAATCAGATATGTCCAAAAATTGCAAAATAACGGATTTTTTGACGAAAATCAGATATGTACAAAAATGACAAAATAACGGATTTTCCCAACAAGAATCAGATATGGGAAAAAATGGCAAAAATAGCGGTTATTCCGACAAAAATCAGATATGTCCAAAAATTGCAAAATAACGGATTTTTTGACGAAAATCAGATATGTAAAAAAATGACAAAATAGCGGTTATTCCGACAAAAATCAAAAATATATCCAAAAATTACAAAATAACGGATTTTTCAACGAAAATCAGTTACGTTACAAAAATCACAAAATAACGGATTTTTTCGACAACAATCAGATATGTCCAAAAATTGCAAAATAACGGATTTTTTGACGAAAATCAGATATGTAAAAAAATGACAAAATAACGGATTTTTTCGACAACAATCAGATATGTCCAAAAATTGCAAAATAACGGATTTTTTGACGAAAATCAGATATGTACAAAAATGACAAAATAACGGATTTTTTCGACAAAAATCAGATATGGGAAAAAATGGCAAAAATAGCGGTTATTCCGACAAAAATCAGATATGTCCAAAAATTGCAAAATAACGGATTTTTTGACGAAAATCAGATATGTAAAAAAATGACAAAATAACGGATTTTTCCGACAAGAATCAGATATGGGAAAAAATGGCAAAAATAGCGGTTATTCCGACAAAAATCAGATATGTCCAAAAATGACAAAATAACGGATTTTTTGACGAAAATCAGATATGTAAAAAAATGACAAAATAACGGTTTTTCCGACAAAAATCAGATATGGACAAAAATGACAAAATAACGGATTTTTCGACGAAAATCAGATATGTACAAAAATGACAAAATAACGGATTTTTCGACAAGAATCAGATATGGGAAAAAATGGCAAAAATAGCGGTTATTCCGACAAAAATCAGATATGTCCAAAAATTGCAAAATAACGGATTTTTTGACGAAAATCAGATATGTACAAAAATGACAAAATAACGGATTTTTTCGACAAGAATCAGATATGGGAAAAAATGGCAAAAATAGCGGTTATTCCGACAAAAATCAGATATGTCCAAAAATTGCAAAATAACGGATTTTTTGACGAAAATCAGATATAAAAAAAAGTCGACAAAAATCAGATATGTAAAAATGACAAAATAACGGATTTTTCCGAAACAAAATCAGATATGTCCAAAAAATGCAAAATAACGGATTTTTCGACGAAAATCAGATATGTACAAAAATGACAAAATAAAAACAAAAAACGGATTTGTGAAAAAATAAATATGTCAAAAATTGACAAAATAACGGATTTTTTCGACAAAACTCAGATATGGGAAAAAAATGGCAAAAATAGCGGTTATTCCGACAAAAATCAGATATGTCCAAAAATTGCAAAATAACGGATTTTTTTGACGAAAATCAGATATGAAAAAATGACAAAATAACGGATTTTCCGACAAAAATCAGATATGTCCAAAAATTGCAAAATAACGGATTTTTTGACGAAAATCAGATATGTACAAAAATGACAAAATAACGGATTTTTTCGACAAGAATCAGATATGGGAAAAAATGGCAAAAATAGCGGTTATTCCGACAAAAATCAGATATGTCCAAAAATTGCAAAATAACGGATTTTTTGACGAAAATCAGATATGTACAAAAATGACAAAATAACGGATTTTTCCGACAAGAATCAGATATGGGAAAAAATGGCAAAAATAGCGGTTATTCCGACAAAAATCAGATATGTCCAAAAATTGACAAAATAACGGATTTTTTGACGAAAATCAGATATGTAAAAAAATGACAAAAATAGCGGTTATTCCGACAAAAATCAAAAATATATCCAAAAATGGCATAAATAACGGATTTTTCGACGAAAATCAGATATGTACAAAAATGACAAAATAACGGATTTTTTCGACAAGAATCAGATATGGGAAAAAAATGGCAAAAATAGCGGTTATTCCGACAAAAATCAGATATGTCCAAAAATTGACAAAATAACGGATTTTTTGACGAAAATCAGATATGTACAAAAATGACAAAATAACGGATTTTTCCGACAAGAATCAGATATGGGAAAAAATGGCAAAAATAGCGGTTATTCCGACAAAAATCAGATATGTCCAAAAATTGCAAAATAACGGATTTTTCGACGAAAATCAGATATGTGCAAAAATGGCAAAATAACGGATTTTTTCGACAAGAATCAGATATGGGACAAAATAGCGGTTATTCCGACAAAAATCAAAAATATGTCCAAAAATTGCAAAATAACGGATTTTTCCGACAAAAATCAGATATGTTCAAAAATGACAAAATAACGGATTTTTTGACGAAAATCAGATATGTACAAAAATGACAAAATAACGGATTTTTCCGACAAGAATCAGATATGGGAAAAAATGGCAAAAATAGCGGTTATTCCGACAAAAATCAAATATATCCAAAAATGACAAAATAACGGATTTTTTGACGAAAATCAGATATGTACAAAAATGACAAAATAACGGATTTTTTCGACAAGAATCAGATATGGGAAAAAATGGCAAAAATAGCGGTTATTCCGACAAAAATCAAATATGTTCAAAAATGACAAAATAACGGATTTTTTGACGAAAATCAGATATGTAAAAAATGGCAAAAATAGCGGTTATTCCGACAAAAATCAAATATATCCAAAAATGACAAAATAACGGATTTTTCGACGAAAATCAGATATGTACAAAAAATGACAAAATAACGGATTTTTTCGACAAGAATCAGATATGGGAAAAAATGGCAAAAATAGCGGTTATTCCGACAAAAATCAAATATGTCCAAAAATGACAAAATAACGGATTTTTTGACGAAAATCAGATATGTACAAAAATGGCAAAATAACGGATTTTTCCGACAAAAATCAGATATGGGAAAAAATGACAAAATAACGGTTTTTTCGACAAAAATCAGATATGTACAAAAATGACAAAATAACGGATTTTTTCGACAAGAATCAGATATGGGAAAAAATGACAAAAATAGCGGTTATTTCCGACAAAAATCAAATATATCCAAAAATGAAAAATAACGGATTTTTCCGACAAAAATCAGATATGTCCAAAAAATGACAAAATAACGGATTTTTTCGACGAAAATCAGATATGTACAAAAATGACAAAATAACGGATTTTTCCGACAAGAATCAGATATGGGAAAAAATGGCAAAAATAGCGGTTATTCCGACAAAAATCAAATATATTTAAAAATGACAAAATAACGGTTTTTTCGACGAAAATCAGATATGTGCAAAAATGACAAAATAACGGATTTTTCCGACAAGAATCAGATATGGAAAAAAATGGCAAAAATAGCGGTTATTCCGACAAAAATCAAATATATTTAAAAATGACAAAGTAACGGATTTTTCGACGAAAATCAGATATGTACAAAAATGGCAAAATAACGGATTTTTCCGACAAGAATCAGATATGGCCAAAAATGGCAAAAATAACGGTTTTTTCGACAAAAATCAAATATGTTCAAAAATGACAAAATAACGGATTTTTTCGACAAAATCAGATATGTGCAAAAATGGCAAAATAACGGATTTTTCCGACAAAAATCAGATATGTGCAAAAATGGCAAAATAGCGGTTTTTCCGACAAAAATCAAATATATTTAAAAATGACAAAATAACGGATTTTCGACAAAAATCAGATATGTCAAAAAATGACAAAATAACGGATTTTTCCGACAAGAATCAGATATGGGAAAAATGACAAAAATAGCGGTTATTCCGACAAAAATCAAATATATTTAAAAATGACAAAATAACGGATTTTTCGACGAAAATCAGATATGTGCAAAAATGGCAAAAATAACGGTTTTTCCGACAAAAAAAAATCAAAAATGACAAAAATATGGATTTTCAAAAATGACAAAAATAACGGATTTTTCGACGAAAATCAGATATGTACAAAAAATGACAAAATAACGGATTTTCCGACAAGAATTAGATATGGGAAAAATGGCAAAAATAGCGGTTATTCCGACAAAAATCAAATATATTTAAAAATGACAAAGTAACGGATTTTTTCGACGAAAATCAGATATGTGCAAAAATGGCAAAAATAACGGATTTTTCCGACAAGAATCAGATATGGGAAAAAATGGCAAAAATAGCGGTTATTCCGACAAAAATCAAATATATCTAAAAATGACAAAATAACGGATTTTTCGACGAAAATCAGATATGTGCAAAAATGGCAAAATAACGGATTTTTCCGACAAGAATCAGATATGGGAAAAAATGGCAAAAATAGCGGTTATTCCGACAAAAATCAAATATATCTAAAAATGACAAAATAACGGATTTTTCGACGAAAATCAGATATGTACAAAAATGACAAAAAACGGATTTTTCCGACGAAAATCATAAAAAATGGCAAAAATAGCGGTTATTCCGACAAAAATCAAATATATTTAAAAATGACAAAGTAACGGATTTTTCGACGAAAATCAGATATGTGCAAAAATGGCAAAATAACGGATTTTTCCGACAAGAATCAGATATGGGAAAAAATGGCAAAAATAGCGGTTATTCCGACAAAAATCAAATATATTTAAAAATGACAAAATAACGGATTTTTCGACGAAAATCAGATATGTGAAAAAAATGGAAAAATAACGGATTTTTCCGACAAGAATCAGATATGGGAAAAAATGGCAAAAATAGCGGTTATTCCGACAAAAATCAAATATATCTAAAAATGACAAAATAACGGATTTTTCGACGAAAATCAGATATGTACAAAAATGCAAAAATGGCGAAAAATAACAGGATTTTTCCGACAAGAATCAGATATGGTAAAAAATGGCAAAAATAGCGGTTATTCCGACAAAAATCAAATATATCTAAAAATGACAAAATAACGGATTTTTCGACGAAAATCAGATATGTACAAAAATGACAAAATAACGGATTTTTCGACAAGAATCAGAAAAAAATGGCAAAAATAGCGGTTATTCCGACAAAAATCAAATATATTTAAAAATGACAAAGTAACGGATTTTTCGACGAAAATCAGATATGTGCAAAAATGGCAAAATAACGGATTTTTCCGACAAGAATCTGAAATAGGTTTCCAAAAAATAAAAATAACGGATTTTTCCGACAAAATCAGATATGTGAAAAAATGGCAAAATAACGGATTTTTCCGACAAAAATCAGATATGGTAAAAATGACAAAAATAACGGTTTTTCCGACAAAAATCAAATATATCCAAAAATGACAAAATAACGGATTTTTCGACGAAAATCAGATATGTGCAAAAATGACAAAATAACGGATTTTTCCGACAAGAATTAGATATGGGAAAAAATGGCAAAAATAGCGGTTATTCCGACAAAAAATCAAATATATTTAAAAATGACAAAGTAACGGATTTTTCGACGAAAATCAGATATGTGCAAAAATGGCAAAATAACGGATTTTTCCGACAAGAATTAGATATGGGAAAAAATGGCAAAAATAGCGGTTATTCCGACAAAAATCAAATATATTTAAAAATGACAAAGTAACGGATTTTTCGACGAAAATCAGATATGTGCAAAAATGGCAAAATAACGGATTTTTCCGACAAGAATCAGATTTGGGAAAAATGGCAAAAATAGCGGTTATTCCGACAAAAATCAAATATATTTAAAAATGACAAAATAACGGTTTTTTCGACAAAAATCAGATATGTGCAAAAATGGCAAAATAACGGATTTTTCCGACAAGAATCAGATATGGGAAAAAATGGCAAAAATAGCGGTTATTCCGACAAAAATCAAATATATTTAAAAATGACAAAGTAACGGATTTTTCGACGACAAAATCAGATATGTGCAAAAATGGCAAAATAACGGATTTTTCCGACAAGAATTAGATATGGGAAAAAATGGCAAAAATAGCGGTTATTCCGACAAAAATCAAATATATTTAAAAATGACAAAATAACGGATTTTTCGACAAAAATCAGATATATGCAAAAATGGCAAAATAACGGATTTTTCCGACAAGAATCAGATATGGTTAATCCATAAAATAACGGATTTTTCCGACAAAATCAGATATGAAAAAATGGCAAAAATAACGGTTATTCCGACAAAAATCAAATATATCTAAAAATGACAAAGATAACGGATTTTTCGACAAAAATCAGATATGCCCAAAAATGACAAAATAACGGTTTTTTCGACGAAAATCAGATATCTGCAAAAATGACAAAATAACGGATTTTTCCGACAAGAATTAGATATGGGAAAAAATGACAAAAATAGCGGTTATTCCGACAAAAATCAAATATATTTAAAAATGACAAAGTAACGGATTTTTCGACGAAAATCAGATATGTGCAAAAATGGCAAAAATAACGGATTTTTCCGACAAAAATCAGATATGGGAAAAAATGGCAAAAATAGCGGTTATTCCGACAAAAATCAAATATATGCCCAAAATGACAAAATAACGGATTTTTCGGCGAAAATCAGATATGTACAAAAATGACAAAATAACGGATTTTTCCGACAAGAATCAGATATGGGAAAAAATGCCAAAAATAGCGGTTATTCCGACAAAAATCAAATATATTTAAAAATGACAAAGTAACGGATTTTTCGACGAAAATCAGATATGTGCAAAAATGACAAAATAACGGATTTTTCCGACAAGAATCAGATATGGGAAAAATGGCAAAAATAGCGGTTATTCCGACAAAAATCAAATATATTTAAAAATGACAAAATAACGGTTTTTTCGACAAAAATCAGATATGTGCAAAAATGGAAAAATAACGGATTTTTCCGACAAGAATCAGATATGGGAAAAAATGGCAAAAATAGCGGTTATTCCGACAAAAATCAAATATATCTAAAAATGACAAAATAACGGATTTTTCGACGAAAATCAGATATGTGCAAAAATGGCAAAATAACGGATTTTTCCGACAAGAATCAGATATGGGAAAAAATGGCAAAAATAGCGGTTATTCCGACAAAAATCAAATATATCTAAAAATGACAAAATAACGGATTTTTCGACGAAAAATCAGATATGTACAAAAATGACAAAAAAACGGATTTTTCCGACAAAAATCAGATAAGAAAAATGGCAAAAATAGCGGTTATTCCGACAAAAATCAAATATATTTAAAAATGACAAAATAACGGATTTTTCGACGAAAATCAGATATGTGAAAAAATGGCAAAATAACGGATTTTTCCGACAAGAATCAGATATGGAAAAAATGGCAAAAATAGCGGTTATTCCGACAAAAATCAAATATATTTAAAAATGACAAAGTAACGGATTTTTCGACGAAAATCAGATATGTGCAAAAATGGAAAAATAACGGATTTTTCCGACAAGAATCAGATATGGGAAAAAATGGCAAAAATAGCGGTTATTCCGACAAAAATCAAATATATCTAAAAATGACAAAATAACGGATTTTTCGACGAAAATCAGATATGTGCAAAAATGGCAAAATAACGGATTTTTCCGACAAGAATCAGATATGGGAAAAAATGGCAAAAATAGCGGTTATTCCGACAAAAATCAAATATATCTAAAAATGACAAAATAACGGATTTTTCGACGAAAATCAGATATGTACAAAAATGACAAAATAACGGATTTTTCCGACAAAAATCAGATATGGGAAAAATGGCAAAAATAGCGGTTATTCCGACAAAAATCAAATATATTTAAAAATGACAAAGTAACGGATTTTTCGACGAAAATCAGATATGTGCAAAAATGGCAAAATAACGGATTTTTCCGACAAGAATCAGATATGGAAAAAATGCAAAAATAACGGTTTTTCCGACAAAAATCAGATATGTTAAAAATTGGCAAAAATAGCGGTTTTTTCCGACAAAAATCAGATATATTCAAAAATGACAAAATAACGGATTTTTCCGACAAAAATCAGATATGGGAAAAAATGGCAAAAATAGCGGTTATTCCGACAAAAATCAAATATATCTAAAAATGACAAAGTAACGGATTTTTCGACGAAAATCAGATATGTGCAAAAATGGCAAAATAACGGATTTTTCCGACAAGAATTAGATATGGGAAAAAATGGCAAAAATAGCGGTTATTCCGACAAAAATCAAATATATTTAAAAATGACAAAGTAACGGATTTTTCGACGAAAATCAGATATGTGCAAAAATGGCAAAATAACGGATTTTTCCGACAAGAATCAGATATGGGAAAAAATGGCAAAAATAGCGGTTATTCCGACAAAAATCAAATATATTTAAAAATGACAAAATAACGGATTTTTCGACAAAAATCAGATATGTGCAAAAATGGCAAAATAACGGATTTTTCCGACAAGAATCAGATATGGGAAAAAATGGCAAAAATAGCGGTTATTCCGACAAAAACCAAATATATCTAAAAATGACAAAATAACGGATTTTTCGACTAAAATCAGATATGTACAAAAATGACAAAAAAACGGATTTTTCGACGAAAATCAGAAAAAATGGCAAAAATAGCGGTTATTCCGACAAAAATCAAATATATTTAAAAATGACAAAGTAACGGATTTTTCGACGAAAATCAGATATGTGCAAAAATGGCAAAATAACGGATTTTTCCGACAAGAATCAGATATGGTAAAATCCCAAAAATAACGGATTTTTCCGACAAGAATCAGATATGGGAAAAAATGACAAAAATAACGGTTTTTCCGACAAAAATAAAATATATTTAAAAATGACAAAATGAACGGATTTTTCCGACAAAAATCAGATATGTCCAAAAATGGCAAAAATAACGGTTTTTTCGACAAAAATCAAATATGTCCAAAAATGACAAAATAACGGATTTTTCGACGAAAATCAGATATATGCAAAAATGGCAAAATAACGGATTTTTCCGACAAGAATTAGATATGGGAAAAAATGGCAAAAATAGCGGTTATTCCGACAAAAATCAAATATATTTAAAAATGACAAAATAACGGATTTTTCGACGAAAATCAGATATGTGCAAAAATGACAAAATAACGGATTTTTCCGACAAGAATCAGATATGGGAAAAATGGCAAAAATAGCGGTTATTCCGACAAAAATCAAATATATTTAAAAATGACAAAATAACGGATTTTTCGACAAAAATCAGATATGTGCAAAAATGGCAAAATAACGGATTTTTCCGACAAGAATTAGATATGAGAAAAAATGGCAAAAATAGCGGTTATTCCGACAAAAATCAAATATATTTAAAAATGACAAAGTAACGGATTTTTCGACGAAAATCAGATATGTGCAAAAATGGCAAAATAACGGATTTTTCCGACAAGAATCAGATATGGGAAAAAATGGCAAAAATAGCGGTTATTCCGACAAAAATCAAATATATTTAAAAATGACAAAATAACGGATTTTTCGACGAAAATCAGATATGTGCAAAAATGGCAAAATAACGGATTTTTCCGACAAGAATCAGATATGGGAAAATGACAAAAATAACGGATTATTCCGAAAAAACAAATATAAAAAATAAGATATGAGAAAAAAAATGGCAAAAAATAGAGTTATTCCGACAAAAATCAAATATATTTAAAAAAATGACAAAAATAACGGATTTTTCGACAAAAATCAGATATGTCCAAAAATGACAAAATAACGGATTTTTCGACGAAAATCAGATATGTACAAAAATGACAAAATAACGGATTTTTCCGACAAGAATTAGATATGGGAAAAAATGGCAAAAATAGCGGTTATTCCGACAAAAATCAAATATATTTAAAAATGACAAAATAACGGATTTTTCGACGAAAATCAGATATGTGCAAAAATGGCAAAATAACGGATTTTTCCGACAAGAATCAGATATGGGAAAAAATGGCAAAAATAGCGGTTATTCCGACAAAAATCAAATATATTTAAAAATGACAAAATAACGGATTTTTCGACAAAAATCAGAATGTCCAAAAGGCAAAATAACGGATTTTTCGACGAAAATCAGATATGTACAAAAATGACAAAATAACGGATTTTTCCGACAAGAATCAGATATGGGAAAAAATGGCAAAAATAGCGGTTATTCCGACAAAAATCAAATATATTTAAAAATGACAAAATAACGGATTTTTCGACGAAAATCAGATATGTACAAAAATGACAAAATAACGGATTTTTCCGACAAGAATCAGATATGGGAAAAAATGGCAAAAATAGCGGTTATTCCGACAAAAATCAAATATATTTAAAAATGACAAAATAACGGATTTTTCGACGAAAATCAGATATGTGCAAAAATGGCAAAATAACGGATTTTTCCGACAAGAATCAGATATGGGAAAAAATGGCAAAAATAGCGGTTATTCCGACAAAAATCAAATATATTTAAAAATGACAAAGTAACGGATTTTTCGACAAAAATCAGATATGCCCAAAAATGACAAAATAACGGATTTTTCGGCGAAAATCAGATATGTACAAAAATGACAAAATAACGGATTTTTCCGACAAGAATCAGATATGGGAAAAATGGCAAAAATAGCGGTTATTCCGACAAAAATCAAATATATTTAAAAATGACAAAATAACGGATTTTTCGACGAAAATCAGATATGTGCAAAAATGGCAAAATAACGGATTTTTCCGACAAAAATCAAGATATGGGAAAAAATGGCAAAAATAGCAGTTTTTCCGACAAAAATCAAATATATTTAAAAATGACAAAATAACGGTTTTTTCGACAAAAATCAGATATGTGCAAAACGGCAAAATAAATAACGGTTTTTCCGACGAAAATCAGATATGTGCAAAAATGACAAAATAACGGATTTTTCCGACAAGAATCAGATATGGGAAAAAATGGCAAAAATAGCGGTTATTCCGACAAAAATCAAATATATTTAAAAATGACAAAATAACGGATTTTTCGACGAAAATCAGATATATGCAAAAATGACAAAATAACGGATTTTTCCGACAAGAATCAGATATGGGAAAAATGGCAAAAATAGCGGTTATTCCGAAAAAAATCAAATATATCCAAAAATGACAAAATAACGGATTTTTCGACGAAAATAAGATATGTGCAAAAATGACAAAATAACGGATTTTTCCGACAAAAATCAGATATGAGAAAAAATGGCAAAAATAGCGGTTATTCCGACAAAAATCAAATATATTTAAAAATGACAAAGTAACGGATTTTTCGACGAAAATCAGATATGTGCAAAAATGGCAAAATAACGGATTTTTCCGACAAGAATCAGATATGGGAAAAAATGGCAAAAATAGCGGTTATTCCGACAAAAATCAAATATATTTAAAAATGACAAAATAACGGATTTTTCGACAAAAATCAGATATGTGCAAAAATGGCAAAATAACGGATTTTTCCGACAAGAATCAGATATGGAAAAAATGGCAAAAATAGCGGTTATTCCGACAAAAATCAAATATATTTAAAAATGACAAAATAACGGATTTTTCCGACAAAAATCAGATATGGGAAAAAATGGCAAAAATAACGGATTTTTCCGACAAAAATCAAATATATTTAAAAATGACAAAAATAACGGTTTTTTCGACAAAAATCAGACGTGTCCAAAAATGGCAAAATAACGGTTTTTTCGACGAAAATCAGATATGTGCAAAAATGACAAAATAACGGATTTTTCCGACAAGAATTAGATATGGGAAAAAATGGCAAAAATAGCGGTTATTCCGACAAAAATCAAATATATTTAAAAATGACAAAATAACGGATTTTTCGACGAAAATCAGATATGTGCAAAAATGACAAAATAACGGATTTTTCCGACAAGAATTAGATATGGGAAAAATGGCAAAAATAGCGGTTATTCCGACAAAAATCAAATATATCCAAAAATGACAAAATAACGGATTTTTCGACGAAAATCAGATATGTGCAAAAATGACAAAATAACGGATTTTTCCGAAAAGAATCAGATATGGGAAAAAATGGCAAAAATAGCGGTTATTCCGACAAAAATCAAATATATTTAAAAATGACAAAATAACGGATTTTTCGACGAAAATCAGATATGTGCAAAAATGAGCAAAATAACGGATTTTTCCGACAAGAATTAGATATGGGAAAAAATGGCAAAAATAGCGGTTATTCCGACAAAAATCAAATATATTTAAAAATGACAAAATAACGGATTTTTCGACGAAAATCAGATATGTACAAAAATGGCAAAATAACGGATTTTTCCGCCAAAAGAATAAAAATGGCAAAAATAGCGGTTATTCCGACAAAAATCAAATATATCTAAAAATGACAAAAGTAACGGATTTTTTCGACAAAAATCAGATATGTGAAAAAATGGCAAAAATAACGGATTTTTCCGACAAAAATCAGATATAGGAAAAATGGCAAAAATAGCGGATTATTCCGACAAAAATCAAATATATCCAAAAATGACAAAATAACGGATTTTTCGACGAAAATCAGATATGTACAAAAATGACAAAATAACGGATTTTTCCGACAAGAATCAGATATGGGAAAAAATGACAAAAATAGCGGTTATTCCGACAAAAATCAAATATATTTAAAAATGACAAAGTAACGGATTTTTCGACGAAAATCAGATATGTGCAAAAATGGCAAAATAACGGATTTTTCCGACAAGAATTAGATTTGGGAAAAATGGCAAAAATAGCGGTTATTCCGACAAAAATCAAATATATTTAAAAATGACAAAGTAACGGATTTTTCGACGAAAATCAGATATGTGCAAAAATGGCAAAATAACGGATTTTTCCGACAAGAATCTGATATGGGAAAAAATGACAAAAATATCGGTTATTCCGACAAAAATCAAATATATCCAAAATTGACAAAGTAACGGATTTTTCGACGAAAATCAGATATTTAAAAAAATGAGAAAATAACGGATTTTTCCGACGAGAATCAGATATGTACACAAATGACAATATAACGGATTTTTCAACAAAAAAATGTCAAAAATGTCAAAATAACGGATTTTTCGACAAAAATCAGATATATGCAAATATGGCAAAATAACGGATTTTTCCGACAAGAATCAGATATGGTTTCCCATAAAATAACGGATTTTTCCGACAAGAATCAGATATGGGAAAAAATGGCAAAAATAGCAGTTATTCCGACAAAAATAAAATATATTTAAAAATGACAAAATAACGGATTTTTCGACAAAAATCAGACTAAAAAATAACGGTTTTTCGACAAAAATCAGATATCTAAAAATGACAAAATAACGGATTTTTCCGACAAGAATCAGATATGGGAAAAAATGGCAAAAATAGCGGTTATTCCGACAAAAATCAAATATATTTAAAAATGACAAAGTAACGGATTTTTCGACGAAAATCAGATATGTGCAAAAATGGCAAAATAACGGATTTTTCCGACAAGAATCAGATATGGGAAAAATGGCAAAAATAGCGGTTATTCCGACAAAAATCAAATATATTTAAAAATGACAAAATAACGGATTTTTCGACGAAAATCAGATATGTGCAAAAATGACAAAATAACGGATTTTTCCGACAAGAATCAGATATGGGAAAAAATGGCAAAAATAGCGGTTATTCCGACAAAAATCAAATATATCCAAAAATGACAAAATAACGGATTTTTCGACGAAAATCAGATATGTACAAAAATGACAAAATAACGGATTTTTCCGACAAGAATCAGATATGGGAAAAAATGGCAAAAATAGCGGTTATTCCGACAAAAATCAAATATATTTAAAAATGACAAAATAACGGATTTTTCGACGAAAATCAGATATGTGCAAAAATGGCAAAATAACGGATTTTTCCGACAAGAATCAGATATGGGAAAAAATGGCAAAAATAGCGGTTATTCCGACAAAAAATCAAATATATTTAAAAATGACAAAGTAACGGATTTTTCGACGAAAATCAGATATGTACAAAAATGACAAAATAACGGATTTTTCCGACAAGAATCAGATATGGGAAAAAATGGCAAAAATAGCGGTTATTCCGACAAAAATCAAATATATTTAAAAATGACAAAATAACGGATTTTTCGACAAAAATCAGATATGTGCAAAAATGGCAAAATAACGGATTTTTCCGACAAGAATTAGATATGTGGAAAAAAATGGCAAAAATAGCGGTTATTCCGACAAAAATCAAATATATTTAAAAATGACAAAGTAACGGATTTTTCGACAAAAATCAGATATGTGCAAAAATGGCAAAATAACGGATTTTTCCGACAAGAATCAGATATGGGAAAAAATGGCAAAAATAGCGGTTATTCCGACAAAAATCAAATATATTTAAAAATGACAAAGTAACGGATTTTTCGACGAAAATCAGATATGTACAAAAATGACAAAATAACGGATTTTTCCGACAAGAATCAGATATGGGAAAAAATGGCAAAAATAGCGGTTATTCCGACAAAAATCAAATATATTTAAAAATGACAAAATAACGGATTTTTCGACGAAAATCAGATATGTGCAAAAATGGCAAAATAACGGATTTTTCCGACAAGAATCAGATATGGGAAAAAATGGCAAAAATAGCGGTTATTCCGACAAAAATCAAAATATATTTAAAAATGACAAAATAACGGATTTTTCGACAAAAATCAGATATGTCCAAAAACGACAAAATAACGGATTTTTCGACGAAAATCAGATATGTGCAAAAATGACAAAATAACGGATTTTTCCGACAAGAATCAGATATGGGAAAAAATGGCAAAAATAGCGGTTATTCCGACAAAAATCAAATATATTTAAAAATGACAAAATAACGGATTTTTCGACGAAAATCAGATATGTGCAAAAATGGCAAAATAACGGATTTTTCCGACAAGAATCAGATATGGGAAAAAATGGCAAAAATAGCGGTTATTCCGACAAAAATCAAATATATCCAAAAATGACAAAATAACGGATTTTTCGACGAAAATCAGATATGTGCAAAAATGACAAAATAACGGATTTTTCCGACAAAAATCAGATATGGGAAAAAATGGCAAAAATAGCGGTTATTCCGACAAAAATCAAATATATTTAAAAATGACAAAGTAACGGATTTTTCGACGAAAATCAGATATGTGCAAAAAATGGCAAAATAACGGATTTTTCCGACAAGAATCAGATATGGGAAAAAATGGCAAAAATAGCGGTTATTCCGACAAAAATCAAATATATTTAAAAATGACAAAATAACGGATTTTTCGACAAAAATCAGATATGTGCAAAAATGGCAAAATAACGGATTTTTCCGACAAGAATAGATTGAAAAATGGCAAAAATACGGTTATTCCACAAAAATCAAATATATTTAAAACGGACAAATAACGGATTTTTCGACAAAAATCAGATATGGGAAAAAATGGCAAAAATAACGGATTTTTCCGACAAAAATCAAAATATATTTAAAAATGACAAAAATAACGGTTTTTTCGACAAAAATCAAATATATCCAAAAATGGCAAAATAACGGATTTTTCGACGAAAATCAGATATGTGCAAAAATGACAAAATAACGGATTTTTCCGACAAGAATTAGATATGGGAAAAAATGGCAAAAATAGCGGTTATTCCGACAAAAATCAAATATATTTAAAAATGACAAAGTAACGGATTTTTCGACGAAAATCAGATATGTGCAAAAATGGCAAAATAACGGATTTTTCCGACAAGAATTAGATATGGGAAAAAATGGCAAAAATAGCGGTTATTCCGACAAAAATCAAATATATCCAAAAATGACAAAATAACGGATTTTTCGACGAAAATCAGATATGTGCAAAAATGACAAAATAACGGATTTTTCCGACAAGAATCAGATATGAGAAAAAATGGCAAAAATAGCGGTTATTCCGACAAAAATCAAATATATTTAAAAATGACAAAGTAACGGATTTTTCGACGAAAATCAGATATGTGCAAAAATGAGCAAAATAACGGATTTTTCCGACAAGAATCAGATATGGGAAAAAATGGCAAAAATAGCGGTTATTCCGACAAAAATCAAATATATTTAAAAATGACAAAATAACGGATTTTTCGACGAAAATCAGATATGTACAAAAATGACAAAATAACGGATTTTTCCGACAAGAATCAGATATGGGAAAAAATGGCAAAAATAGCGGTTATTCCGACAAAAATCAAATATATCTTAAAAATGACAAAGATAACGGATTTTTCGACAAAAATCAGATATGTGCAAAAATGGCAAAATAACGGATTTTTCGACGAAAATCAAGATATGTACAAAAATGACAAAATAACGGATTTTTCCGACAAGAATCAGATATGGGAAAAAATGGCAAAAATAGCGGTTATTCCGACAAAAATCAAATATATTTAAAAATGACAAAGTAACGGATTTTTCGACGAAAATCAGATATGTGCAAAAATGGCAAAATAACGGATTTTCCGACAAGAATTAGATTTGGGAAAAATGGCAAAAATAGCGGTTATTCCGACAAAAATCAAATATATTTAAAAATGACAAAGTAACGGATTTTTCGACGAAAATCAGATATGTGCAAAAATGGCAAAATAACGGATTTTTCCGACAAGAATCTGATATGGGAAAAAATGACAAAAATAGCGGTTATTCCGACAAAAATCAAATATATCCAAAAATGACAAAGTAACGGATTTTTCGACGAAAATCAGATATTTAAAAAAATGAGCAAAATAACGGATTTTTCCGACGAGAATCAGATATGTACACAAATGACAAAATAACGGATTTTTCAACAAAAAAAAAGATAAAAAATGACAAAAAACGGATTTTTCAACAAAAAAATATGTCAAAAATGTCAAAATAACGGATTTTTCGACAAAAATCAGATATATGCAAATATGGCAAAATAACGGATTTTTCCGACAAGAATCAGATATGGTTTCCCAAATAAAAAATAACGGATTTTTCCGACAAGAATCAGATATGGGAAAAAATGGCAAAAATAGCAGTTATTCCGACAAAAATAAAATATATTTAAAAATGACAAAATAACGGTTTTTTCGACAAAAATCAGACGTGTCCAACAACGGCAAAATAACGGTTTTTCGACGAAAATCAGATATCTGCAAAAATGACAAAATAACGGATTTTTCCGACAAGAATCAGATATGGGAAAAAATGGCAAAAATAGCGGTTATTCCGACAAAAATCAAATATATTTAAAAATGACAAAGTAACGGATTTTTCGACGAAAATCAGATATGTGCAAAAATGGCAAAATAACGGATTTTTCCGACAAGAATTAGATATGGGAAAAATGGCAAAAATAGCGGTTATTCCGACAAAAATCAAATATATTTAAAAATGACAAAGTAACGGATTTTTCGACGAAAATCAGATATGTGCAAAAATGGCAAAATAACGGATTTTTCCGACAAGAATCAGATATGGGAAAAAATGGCAAAAATAGCGGTTATTCCGACAAAAAATCAAATATATTTCAAAAAATGACACAAAAATAACGGATTTTTCGACGAAAATCAGATATGTGCAAAAATGGCAAAATAACGGATTTTTCCGACAAGAATCAGATATGGGAAAAAATGGCAAAAATAGCGGTTATTCCGACAAAAATCAAATATATTTAAAAATGACAAAATAACGGATTTTTCGACAAAAATCAGATATGTACAAAACTGGCAAAAATAACGGATTTTTCCGACAAAAATCAAATATATAAAAATGACAAAATAACGGATTTTTCGAAAAATCAGATATGTGCAAAAATGACAAAATAACGGATTTTTCCGACAAGAATTAGATATGGGAAAAAATGGCAAAAATAGCGGTTATTCCGACAAAAATCAAATATATTTAAAAATGACAAAGTAACGGATTTTTCGACGAAAATCAGATATGTGCAAAAATGGCAAAATAACGGATTTTTCCGACAAGAATCAGATATGGGAAAAAATGGCAAAAATAGCGGTTATTCCGACAAAAATCAAATATATTTAAAAATGACAAAATAACGGATTTTTCGACGAAAATCAGATATGTGCAAAAATGACAAAATAACGGATTTTTCCGACAAGAATCAGATATGGGAAAAAATGGCAAAAATAGCGGTTATTCCGACAAAAATCAAATATATTTAAAAATGACAAAGTAACGGATTTTTCGACGAAAATCAGATATGTGCAAAAATGGCAAAATAACGGATTTTTCCGACAAGAATCAGATATGGGAAAAAATGGCAAAAATAGCGGTTATTCCGACAAAAATCAAATATATCTAAAAATGACAAAGTAACGGATTTTTCGACGAAAATCAGATATGTGCAAAAATAACGGACGAAAAATAACGGAATAATTTTCCGACAAGAATCAGATATGGGAAAAAATGGCAAAAATAGCGGTTATTCCGACAAAAATCAAATATATTTAAAAATGACAAAATAACGGATTTTTCGACGAAAATCAGATATGTGCAAAAATGACAAAATAACGGATTTTTCCGACAAAAATCAGATATGGGAAAAAATGGCAAAAATAGCGGTTATTCCGACAAAAATCAAATATATTTAAAAATGACAAAATAACGGATTTTTCGACAAAAATCAGATATGTGCAAAAATGGCAAAATAACGGATTTTTCCGACAAGAATCAGATATGGGAAAAAATGGCAAAAATAGCGGTTATTCCGACAAAAATCAAATATATATTAAAAATGACAAAATAACGGATTTTTCGACGAAAAATCAGATATGTGCAAAAATGGCAAAATAACGGATTTTTCCGACGAAAATCAGATATGTGCAAAAAAATGACAAAATAACGGATTTTTCCGACAAAAATCAGATATGGGAAAAAATGGCAAAAAATAGCGGTTATTCCGACAAAAATCAAATATATTTAAAAATGACAAAATAACGGATTTTTCCGACGAAAATCAGATATGTGCAAAAATTGACAAAATAACGGATTTTTCCGACAAGAATCAGATATGGGAAAAAATGGCAAAAATAGCGGTTATTCCGACAAAAATCAAATATATTTAAAAATGACAAAATAACGGATTTTTCGACAAAAATCAGATATGTACAAAAATGGCAAAATAACGGATTTTTCCGACAAGAATCAGATATGGGAAAAAATGGCAAAAATAGCGGTTATTCCGACAAAAATCAAATATATTTAAAAATGACAAAATAACGGATTTTTCGACGAAAATCAGATATGTGCAAAAATGGAAAAATAACGGATTTTTCCGACAAGAATCAGATATGGGAAAAAATGGCAAAAATAGCGGTTATTCCGACAAAAATCAAATATATTTAAAAATGACAAAATAACGGATTTTTCGACGAAAATCAGATATGTGCAAAAATGGCAAAATAACGGATTTTTCCGACAAGAATCAGATATGGGAAAAAATGGCAAAAATAGCGGTTATTCCGACAAAAATCAAATATATTTAAAAATGACAAAGTAACGGATTTTTCGACGAAAATCAGATATGTGCAAAAATGGCAAAATAACGGATTTTTCCGACAAGAATTAGATATGGGAAAAAATGGCAAAAATAGCGGTTATTCCGACAAAAATCAAATATATCTAAAAATGACAAAATAACGGATTTTTCGACGAAAATCAGATATGTACAAAAATGACAAAATAACGGATTTTTCCGACAAGAATCAGATATGGGAAAAAATGGCAAAAATAGCGGTTATTCCGACAAAAATCAAATATATCTAAAAATGACAAAGTAACGGATTTTTCGACGAAAATCAGATATGTGCAAAAATGACAAAATAACGGATTTTTCCGACAAAAATCAGATATGGGAAAAAATGGCAAAAATAGCGGTTATTCCGACAAAAATCAAATATATTTAAAAATGACAAAGTAACGGATTTTTCCGACAAAAATCAGATATGTGCAAAAATGACAAAATAACGGATTTTTCCGACAAGAATCAGATATGGGAAAAAATGGCAAAAATAGCGGTTATTCCGACAAAAATCAAATATATTTAAAAATGACAAAATAACGGATTTTTCGACAAAAATCAGATATGTGCAAAAATGGCAAAATAACGGATTTTTCGACAAAAATCAGATATGGGCAAAAATGACAAAAATAACGGATTATTCCGACAAAAATCAGATATATAAAAATGGCAAAAATAGCGGTTATTCCGACAAAAATCAAATATATTTAAAAATGACAAAATAACGGATTTTTCGACGAAAATCAGATATGTGCAAAAATGGCAAAAATAACGGATTTTTCCGACAAGAATCAGGGAAAAATGGCAAAAATAGTAACGGTTATTCCGACAAAAATCAAATATATCTAAAAATGACAAAATAACGGTTTTTTCGACGAAAATCAGATATGTGCAAAAATGACAAAATAACGGATTTTTCCGACAAAAATTAGATATGGGAAAAAATGGCAAAAATAGCGGTTATTCCGACAAAAATCAAATATATTTAAAAATGACAAAATAACGGATTTTTCGACGAAAATCAGATATGTGCAAAAATGGCAAAATAACGGATTTTTCCGACAAGAATCAGATATGGAAAAAAATGGCAAAAATAGCGGTTATTCCGACAAAAATCAAATATATTTAAAAATGACAAAGTAACGGATTTTTCGACGAAAATCAGATATGTGCAAAAATGGCAAAATAACGGATTTTTCCGACAAGAATTAGATATGGGAAAAAATGGCAAAAATAGCGGTTATTCCGACAAAAATCAAATATATTTAAAAATGACAAAGTAACGGATTTTTCGACGAAAATCAGATATGTGCAAAAATGGCAAAATAACGGATTTTTCCGACAAGAATCTGATATGGGAAAAAATGACAAAAATAGCGGTTATTCCGACAAAAATCAAATATATCTAAAAATGACAAAGTAACGGATTTTTCGACGAAAATCAGATATTTACAAAAAATGAGAAAATAACGGATTTTTCCGACGAGAATCAGATATGTACACAAATGACAATATAACGGATTTTTCAACAAAAAAATGTCAAAAATGTCAAAATAACGGATTTTTCGACAAAAATCAGATATATGCAAATATGGCAAAATAACGGATTTTTCCGACAAGAATCAGATATGGTTTCCCATAAAATAACGGATTTTTCCGACAAGAATCAGATATGGGAAAAAATGGCAAAAATAGCAGTTATTCCGACAAAAATAAAATATATTTAAAAATGACAAAATAACGGTTTTTTCGACAAAAATCAGATACTAAAAAATGACAAAATAACGGATTTTTCCGACAAGAATTAGATATGGGAAAAAATGGCAAAAATAGCGGTTATTCCGACAAAAAATCAAATATATTTAAAAATGACAAAGTAACGGATTTTTCGACGAAAATCAGATATGTGCAAAAATGGCAAAATAACGGATTTTTCCGACAAGAATTAGATATGGGAAAAAATGGCAAAAATAGCGGTTATTCCGACAAAAATCAAATATATTTAAAAATGACAAAATAACGGATTTTTCGACGAAAATCAGATATGTGCAAAAATGGCAAAATAACGGATTTTTCCGACAAGAATCAGATATGGGAAAAAATGGCAAAAATAGCGGTTATTCCGACAAAAATCAAATATATTTAAAAATGACAAAATAACGGATTTTTCGACGAAAATCAGATATGTGCAAAAATGGCAAAATAACGGATTTTTCCGACAAGAATCAGATATGGGAAAAAATGGCAAAAATAGCGGTTATTCCGACAAAAATCAAATATATTTAAAAATGACAAAATAACGGATTTTTCGACGAAAATCAGATATGTGCAAAAATGGCAAAATAACGGATTTTTCCGAAAAAAAAATGGCAAAAATAGCGGTTATTCCGACAAAAATCAAATATATTTAAAAATGACAAAGTAACGGATTTTTCGACGAAAATCAGATATGTGCAAAAATGGCAAAATAACGGATTTTTCCGACAAGAATCAGATATGGAAAAAAATGGCAAAAATAGCGGTTATTCCGACAAAAATCAAATATATTTAAAAATGACAAAGTAACGGATTTTTCGACGAAAATCAGATATGTGCAAAAATGGCAAAAATAACGGATTTTTCCGACAAAAATCAAATAAAAAAAGATTTCAAAAATCAGATATGGGAAAAATGGCAAAAATAGCGGTTATTCCGACAAAAATCAAATATATTTAAAAAATGACAAAATAACGGATTTTTCGACGAAAATCAGATATGTGCAAAAATGACAAAATAACGGATTTTTCCGACAAGAATCAGATATGGGAAAAAATGGCAAAAATAGCGGTTATTCCGACAAAAATCAAATATATTTAAAAATGACAAAGTAACGGATTTTTCGACGAAAATCAGATATGTGCAAAAATGGAAAAATAACGGATTTTTCCGACAAGAATTAGATATGGAAAAAAATGGCAAAAATAGCGGTTATTCCGACAAAAATCAAATATATTTAAAAATGACAAAATAACGGATTTTTCGACGAAAATCAGATATGTGCAAAAATGGCAAAATAACGGATTTTTCCGACAAAAATCAGATATGGAAAAAATGGCAAAAATAGCGGTTATTCCGACAAAAATCAAATATATCTAAAAATGACAAAATAACGGATTTTTCGACGAAAATCAGATATGTAAAAAAAATGACAAAATAACGGATTTTTCGACAAAACAGATATGAAAAAAGATTTTTCCGACAAGAATTAGATATGGAAAAAATGGCAAAAATAGCGGTTATTCCGACAAAAATCAAATATATTTAAAAATGACAAAGTAACGGATTTTTCGACGAAAATCAGATATGTGCAAAAATGACAAAATAACGGATTTTTCGGCGAAAATCAGATATGTACAAAAATGACAAAATAACGGATTTTTCCGACAAAAATCAGATATGGATTAAAAATGACAAAAATAACGGTTTTTTCGACAAAAATCAAATATGTACAAAAATGACAAAATAACGGATTTTTCCGAACAAAAACTAGATATGGAAAAAAATGGCAAAAATAGCGGTTATTCCGACAAAAATCAAATATATTTAAAAATGACAAAGTAACGGTTTTTTTCGACAAAAATCAGATATGTGCAAAAATGGAAAAATAACGGATTTTTCCGACAAGAATTAGATATGGGAAAAAATGGCAAAAATAGCGGTTATTCCGACAAAAATCAAATATATTTAAAAATGACAAAGTAACGGATTTTTCGACAAAAAATCAGATACGTGAAAAAATGGCAAAAAAACGGGATTTTTCCGACAAGAATCAGATATGTGCAAAAATGGCAAAAATAGCGGTTATTCCGACAAAAATCAAATATATCTAAAAATGACAAAATAACGGATTTTTCGACAAAAATCAGAAATGCCCAAAAATGACAAAATAACGGATTTTTTGGCGAAAATCAGATATGTACAAAAATAACAAAATAACGGATTTTTCCGACAAGAATTAGATATGGAAAAAATGCCAAAAATAGCGGTTATTCCGACAAAAATCAAATATATTTAAAAATGACAAAGTAACGGATTTTTCGACAAAATCAGATATGTGCAAAAATGGCAAAATAACGGATTTTTCCGACAAAATCAAATATATTTAAAAATGACAAAGTTACGGATTTTTCGACAAAAATCAGAAATGCCCAAAAATGACAAAATAACGGATTTTTTGGCGAAAATCAGATATGTACAAAAATGACAAAATAACGGATTTTTCCAACAAGAACTAGATATGGAAAAAATGCCAAAAATAGCGGTTATTCCGACAAAAATCAAATATATTTAAAAATGACAAAGTAAGGGATTTTTCGAAAAAAATCAGATATGTGCAAAAAATGGAAAAATAACGGATTTTTCCGACAAGAATCAGATATGTGCAAAAATGGCAAAAATAGCGGTTATTCCGACAAAAATCAAATATATCTAAAAATGACAAAGTTACGGATTTTTCGACAAAAATCAGAAATGCCCAAAAATGACAAAATAACGGATTTTTTGGCGAAAATCAGATATGTACAAAAATAACAAAATAACGGATTTTTCCGACAAGAATTAGATATGGAAAAAATGCCAAAAATAGCGGTTATTCCGACAAAAATCAAATATATTTAAAAATGACAAAGTAACGGTTTTTTCGACGAAAATCAGATATCTGCAAAAATGGAAAAATAACGGATTAAGATGTGGGAAAAATGCCAAAAATAGCGGTTATTCCGACAAAAATCAAATATATTTAAAAATGACAAAGTAACGGATTTTTCGACGAAAATCAGATATGTGCAAAAATGGCAAAAATAGAGGTTATTCCGACAAAAATCAAATATATCTAAAAATGACAAAGTTACGGATTTTTCGACAAAAATCAGATATGTGCAAAAATGGAAAAATAACGGATTTTTCCGACAAGAATCAGATATGGAAAAAAATGGCAAAAATAGCGGTTATTCCGACAAAAATCAAATATATCTAAAAATGACAAAATAACGGATTTTTCGGCGAAAATCAGATATGTACAAAAATGACAAAATAACGGATTTTCCGACAAGAATTAGATATGGGAAAAATGCCAAAAATAGCGGTTATTCCGACAAAAATCAAATATATTTAAAAATGACAAAGTAACGGTTTTTTCGACGAAAATCAGATATATGCAAAAATGGAAAAATAACGGATTTTTCCGACAAGAATTAGATATGGAAAAAATGCCAAAAATAGCGGTTATTCCGACAAAAATCAAATATATTTAAAAATGACAAAGTAACGGTTTTTTCGACAAAATCAGATATATGCAAAAATGGAAAAATAACGGATTTTTCCGACAAGAATAAGATATGGGCAAAAATGGCAAAAATAGCGGTTATTCCGACAAAAATCAAATATATCTAAAAATGACAAAGTTACGGATTTTTCGACAAAAATCAGAAATGCCCAAAAATGACAAAATAACGGATTTTTTGGCGAAAATCAGATATGTGCAAAAATGGCAAAATAACGGATTTTTCCGACAAGAATTAGATATGGGAAAAAATGGCAAAAATAGCAGTTATTCCGACAAAAATCAAATATATTTAAAAATGACAAAGTAAGGGATTTTTCGACAAAAAATCAGATACGTGAAAAAATGGCAAAAAAAACGGATTTTTCCGACAAGAATTAGATATGGAAAAAATGACAAAAATAGCGGTTATTCCGACAAAAATCAAATATATTTAAAAATGACAAAATAACGGATTTTTCGACGAAAATCAGATATGTACAAAAATAACAAAATAACGGATTTTTCCGACAAGAATAAGATATGGAAAAAATGCCAAAAATAGCGGTTATTCCGACATAAATCAAATATATTTAAAAATGACAAAGTAACGGTTTTTTCGACAAAATCAGATATGTGCAAAAATGGAAAAATAACGGATTTTCCCAACAAAAATTAGATATGGAAAAAATGACAAAAATAGCGGTTATTCCGACAAAAATCAAATATATTTAAAAATGACAAAGTAACGGATTTTTCGACGAAAATCAGATATGTGCAAAAATGGCAAAATAACGGATTCTCCGATAAGAATTAGATATGGGAAACATGGCAAAAATAGGGGTTATTCCGACAAAAATCAAATATATTTAAAAACAAGCGGATCAGTCGAGGCGCATGCGACAGTATAGTACCTTGCATCAGTATTCACAACTGAAGTTGGGTATGACTACAGTCGACCGCAGTCGACAGTGGGAGACTCTGTACTAATCGTGAATAGCAAAATCTACGCATTCAAAAAATATTGTACAGATAGCAAAACGAATCTTCCGAGCCTCGAACTCGCGATCCCTTGATTCACAGTCTAATGCTCTACGCCCTGTGCCACCGGCAAACCGACCCGCAAGCCGACAAGATTAAAATAACTGAATTCGTATTTCCCATTCATTGCCGCCTTGAAAGTTTCTTTTGCTCAAAAAATTCTCCATCGTTTTTTTTGCATTGCTATGTACTATGCGGATACATAGAAAGTATTCTCTAATGCAAAGCAATCAATAGTGAACAACACAAGTGCTTATGTATTGGTTTTATTAAATTGCAAGTACGTTAAAGATTGCCTGCATTTGCAAAAAAAAAATTTAAAAAAATTTTTGCGGTCTGAGCAAGCTTCGAACCCCAGACCTGTCGCGCGCAAATCCTATGTTCTCTAAGCTAAGCCACTACTTCATATAGTTCGAAGACGGCAATCTCTATACTTATGCAGCACGAATTTTAGCATTTGACATATATGTACACTAATTCGAATTTCTAACTAAATTTTGTTATTTCTATTTTTTAAGATTTTGCTACTTTCTGACAAATTATGCAGAATTTATAATATATATTTAAATAAAATAGCAATAATTAATTAATAATTGAAAAATATAACTCAAATTTGTAATTGTCAGCAGCGAGATTTGAACCCGCGCACCCGTAGCGAGTCTTGCTGTTGTTGTTGCTGTAATGCTGCTTAGCCCTCATGAATTTGTAGGTCATTCATTCCTTAAAATCTCCTTTGTTTATGGTCCGATCGTGATGAAATTTTCGGAAAACGTCCGCACGCGGGCGCACTTGATGTGTACCAAATCTGCCAAATGTGGCAAGTCTGTAGCTCTTATAATAGGTTTTTTTCGATTTTCGGGGGCGGAAGGGGGGCGTGGCAAAAATCTAAAACAAACTTGATCTGCCTGCACACTATACGGGTGTTGTCACCAAATTTGGTAGCTCTAGCTCTTATAGTCTCTGAGATCTAGGTGTTCATACGGACGGACAGACGGACAGACGGACAGACGGACAGACGGACATGGCTATATCGTCTCGGCTATTGATGCTGATCAAGAATATATATACTTTATAGGGTCGGAGATGACTCCTTCTGCCTGTTACGCACAAATCGCTTTCGTCAAACTTAGAAGACTATGTACTTTTAGTACAGATTCTAATTAAAAAAATTTTTCGACGAAAACAGATATGAGCAAAAATGGCAAAAAACGGATTTTTCCGACAAGAATCTGATGTGGGAAAAATGACAAAAATAACGGTTAGTTCCGACAAAAATCAATCTATATACTAAAATGACAAAGCAACGGATTTTTCACTAGACATCAAATATATTTAAAAATGTACAAAATAATTCGGATTTCTAAGCTAAATTTTGATATGTGCTAAAATTTAAAATTTTGCTATTTTCCCTGACAAATTATGCAGATATGTAAAATATATGGTTAAAAAAATAGCGGTTATTCCGACAAATAATCAAAAATATAACTCAAATTTAAAAATGACAAAGTAACGAGATTTTAACCCGACGAAACCCATCATGATATTGTTGTGCAAAAATGGCAAAATAACCATGATTTTGTCGGATCAGAATTCAGATACTGGGAAAAATGGCAAAAATAGCGGTTATGGTCCGACAAAAATCAAATATATTTAGAAAATGACAAAGTAAGCGGGCATTTTTTATCAAAAATGCCAGATATGTGGCAAAAATGTGCAAATATAATAGGATTTTTCCGATAAAAATTTCGATATGGGAAAAAATGGCAAAAATATAAACTGTTATTCCGACAAAAATCAAATATATTCAACAAATTTGGTAAAGCTAACGGTTTTAGTCTCTGACGAAAATCAAGGTGTTCAAATATACGTACAAAAATGACAAAGTAACGGACAGACGGACATGGCTAAATCGTGACTATTGATGCAAAAAATGGCAAAATATACGGTATTTTGTCCGACAAGAATTAGACCTTATGGCAAACATGGCAAGCAAAAAGCGGTTATCGTCAAACTAAAAATCAAATATACTTTTAAAAAACAAAACAAGCGGATCAGTCGAGGCGCATGCGACAGTATAGTACCTTGCATCAGTATTCACAACTGAAGTTGGGTATGACTACAGTCGACCGCAGTCGACAGTGGGAGACTCTGTACTAATCGTGAATAGCAAAATCTACGCATTCAAAAAATATTGTACAGATAGCAAAACGAATCTTCCGAGCCTCGAACTCGCGATCCCTTGATTCACAGTCTAATGCTCTACGCCCTGTGCCACCGGCAAACCGACCCGCAAGCCGACAAGATTAAAATAACTGAATTCGTATTTCCCATTCATTGCCGCCTTGAAAGTTTCTTTTGCTCAAAAAATTCTCCATCGTTTTTTTGCATTGCTATGTACTATGCGGATACATAGAAAGTATTCTCTAATGCAAAGCAATCAATAGTGAACAACACAAGTGCTTATGTATTGGTTTTATTAAATTGCAAGTACGTTAAAGATTGCCTGCATTTGCAAAAAAAAAAATAAAAAAAATTTTTGCGGTCTGAGCAAGCTTCGAACCCCAGACCTGTCGCGCGCAAATCCTATGTTCTCTAAGCTAAGCCACTACTTCATATAGTTCGAAGACGGCAATCTCTATACTTATGCAGCACGAATTTTAGCATTTGACATATATGTACACTAATTCGAATTTCTAACTAAATTTTGTTATTTCTATTTTTTAAGATTTTGCTACTTTCTGACAAATTATGCAGAATTTATAATATATATTTAAATAAAATAGCAATAATTAATTAATAATTGAAAAATATAACTCAAATTTGTAATTGTCAGCAGCGAGATTTGAACCCGCGCACCCGTAGCGAGTCTTGCTGTTGTTGTTGCTGTAATGCTGCTTAGCCCTCATGAATTTGTAGGTCATTCATTCCTTAAAATCTCCTTTGTTTATGGTCCGATCGTGATGAAATTTTCGGAAAACGTCCGCACGCGGGCGCACTTGATGTGTATCAAATCTGCCAAATGTGGCAAGTCTGTAGCTCTTATAATAGGTTTTTTTCGATTTTCGGGGGCGGAAGGGGGCGTGGCAAAAATCTAAAACAAACTTGATCTGCCTGCACACTATACGGGTGTTGTCACCAAATTTGGTAGCTCTAGCTCTTATAGTCTCTGAGATCTAGGTGTTCATACGGACGGACAGACGGACAGACGGACAGACACGGCAGGCTATATCGTCTCGGCTATTGATGCTGATCAAGAATATATATACTTTATAGGGTCGGAGATGACTCCTTCTGCCTGTTACGCACAAATCGCTTTCGTCAAACTTAGAAGACTATGTACTTTTAGTACAGAGTCTAATAAATAAAAAAAAATTTTTGCGGTCTGAGCAAGCTTCGAACCCCAGACCTGTCGCGCGCAAATCCTATGTTCTCTAAGCTAAGCCACTAAACTTCATATAGTTCGAAGACGGCAATCTCTATACTTATGCAGCACGAATTTTAGCATTTGACATATATGTACACTAATTCGAATTTCTAACTAAATTTTGTTATTTCTATTTTTTAAGATTTTGCTACTTTCTGACAAATTATGCAGAATTTATATAATATATATTTAAATAAAATAGCAATAATTAATTAATAATTGAAAAATATAACTCAAATTTGTAATTGTCAGCAGCGAGATTTGAACCCGCGCACCCGATAGCGAGTCTTGCTGTTGTTGTTGCTGTAATGCTGCTTAGCCCTCATGAATTTGTAGGTCATTCATTCCTTAAAAATCTCCTTTGTTTATGGTCCGATCGTGATGAAATTTTCGGAAAACGTCCGCACGCGGGCGCACTTGATGTGTATCAAATCTGCCAAAAGTGGCAAGTCTGTAGCTCTTACTTATAATAGGTTTTTTTTCGATTTTCGGGGGCGGAAGATAGCGTGGAAAAAAATGACAAAAATGATCTGCGTGTATATTCCGGTGTTGTACAAAAATCGGTAAATATAGCTCTTAAAAAGACTAAGTAATCTAGGTTTTCATACGGACGGACAAACAGATATAGTACAAACAGACAGACGGACAGACGGACATGGCTATAACGTCTCGGCTTTTGATCTAATCAAGAATATAGATATGGAAAGGGTGGAGATGACAAAAATCCTTGCTGTTATTCCGACAAAAATCAAATTCCATATTTAAAAGACAAAGTAACGTTTTTTCGACAAAATCAGACTATGTACAAAAATGGAAAAATAACGGATTTTCCCAACAAAAATTAGATATGGAAAAAATGACAAAAATAGCGGTTATTCCGACAAAAATCAAATATATTTAAAAATGACAAAGTAACGGATTTTTCGACGAAAATCAGATATGTGCAAAAATGCAAAATAACGGATTCTCCGATAAGAATTATATATGGAAACATGGCAAAAATTAATTTTTTATTAAATTCCGACAAAAATCAAAATATATTTAAAAACAAGCGGATCAGTCGAGGCGCATGCGACAGTATAGTACC
This sequence comes from Drosophila funebris, assembly GCA_018901825.1. Classification (NCBI taxonomy): domain Eukaryota; kingdom Metazoa; phylum Arthropoda; class Insecta; order Diptera; family Drosophilidae; genus Drosophila; species Drosophila funebris. Next base: position 38,993 of record JAEIFK010000389.1, on the reverse strand, counting down.
TTGCATCAGTATTCACAACTGAAGTTGGGTATGACTACAGTCGACCGCAGTCGACAGTGGGAGACTCTGTACTAATCGTGAATAGCAAAATCTACGCATTCAAAAAATATTGTACAGATAGCAAAACGAATCTTCCGAGCCTCGAACTCGCGATCCCTTGATTCACAGTCTAATGCTCTACGCCCTGTGCCACCGGCAAACCGACCCGCAAGCCGACAAGATTAAAATAACTGAATTCGTATTTCCCATTCATTGCCGCCTTGAAAGTTTCTTTTGCTCAAAAAATTCTCCATCGTTTTTTTTGCATTGCTATGTACTATGCGGATACATAGAAAGTATTCTCTAATGCAAAGCAATCAATAGTGAACAACACAAGTGCTTATGTATTGGTTTTATTAAATTGCAAGTACGTTAAAGATTGCCTGCATTTGCAAAAAAAAAAATTAAAAAAAATTTTTGCGGTCTGAGCAAGCTTCGAACCCCAGACCTGTCGCGCGCAAATCCTATGTTCTCTAAGCTAAGCCACTACTTCATATAGTTCGAAGACGGCAATCTCTATACTTATGCAGCACGAATTTTAGCATTTGACATATATGTACACTAATTCGAATTTCTAACTAAATTTTGTTATTTCTATTTTTTAAGATTTTGCTACTTTCTGACAAATTATGCAGAATTTATAATATATATTTAAATAAAATAGCAATAATTAATTAATAATTGAAAAATATAACTCAAATTTGTAATTGTCAGCAGCGAGATTTGAACCCGCGCACCCGTAGCGAGTCTTGCTGTTGTTGTTGCTGTAATGCTGCTTAGCCCTCATGAATTTGTAGGTCATTCATTCCTTAAAATCTCCTTTGTTTATGGTCCGATCGTGATGAAATTTTCGGAAAACGTCCGCACGCGGGCGCACTTGATGTGTACCAAATCTGCCAAATGTGGCAAGTCTGTAGCTCTTATAATAGGTTTTTTTCGATTTTCGGGGGCGGAAGGGGGCGTGGCAAAAATCTAAAACAAACTTGATCTGCCTGCACACTATACGGGTGTTGTCACCAAATTTGGTAGCTCTAGCCTCTTATAGTCTCTGAGATCTAGGTGTTCATACGGACGGACAGACGGACAGACGGACAGAAGGACTTGGCTATATCGTCTCGGCTATTGATGCTGATCAAGAATATATATACTTTATAGGGTCGGAGATGACTCCTTCTGCCTGTTACGCACAAATCGCTTTCGTCAAACTTAGAAGACTATGTACTTTTAGTACAGAGATCAAATCTATTAAAAATGACAAAGTAACGGATTTTTCGACGAAAATCAGATATGTGCAAAAATGGCAAAATAACGGATTTTTCCGACAAGAATCTGATATGGGAAAAAATGACAAAAATATCGGTTATTCCGACAAAAATCAAATATATCTAAAATTGACAAAGTAACGGATTTTTCGACGAAAATCAAATATATTTAAAAATGACAAAGTAACGGTTTTTTCGACAAAAATCAGATATGTGCAAAAATGGAAAAATAACGGATTTTCCCAACAAAAATTAGATATGGAAAAAATGACAAAAATAGCGGTTATTCCGACAAAAAATCAAATATATTTAAAAATGACAAAGTAACGGATTTTTCGACGAAAATCAGATATGTGCAAAAATGGCAAAATAACGGATTTTTCCGACAAGAATTAGATATGGAAAAAATGCCAAAAATAGCGGTTATTCCGACAAAAATCAAATATATTTAAAAATGACAAAGTAACGGTTTTTTCGACGAAAATCAGATATGTGCAAAAATGGCAAAATAACGGATTTTTCCGACAAGAATTAGATATGGAAAAAATGACAAAAATAGCGGTTATTCCGACAAAAATCAAATATATTTAAAAATGACAAAGTAACGGATTTTTCGACGAAAATCAGATATGTGCAAAAATGGCAAAATAACGGATTTTTCCGACAAAAATTAGATATGGGAAAAAATGGCAAAAATAGCGGTTATTCCGACAAAAATCAAATATATTTAAAAATGACAAAATAACGGTTTTTCCGACAAAAATCAAATATATTTAAAAATGACAAAGTAACGGATTTTTCGACAAAATCAGATATGTGCAAAAATGGCAAAAATAACGGATTTTTCCGACAAGAAATCAGATATGGAAAAAATGACAAAAATAGCGGTTATTCCGACAAAAATCAAATATATTTAAAAATGACAAAGTAACGGATTTTTCGACAAAAATCAGATATGTGCAAAAATGGCAAAATAACGGATTTTTCCGACAAGAATTAGATATGGAAAAAATGCCAAAAATAGCGGTTATTCCGACAAAAATCAAATATATTTAAAAATGACAAAGTAACGGATTTTTCGACGAAAATCAGATATGTGCAAAAATGGCAAAATAACGGATTTTTCCGACAAGAATCTGATATGGGAAAAAATGACAAAAATAGCGGTTATTCCGACAAAAATCAAATATATCTAAAATTGACAAAGTAACGGATTTTTCGACGAAAATCAGATATGTACAAAAATGACAAAATAACGGTTTTTTCGACAAAATCAGATATATGCAAAAATGGCAAAATAACGGATTTTTCCGACAAGAATTAGATATGGAAAAAATGCCAAAAATAGCGGTTATTCCGACAAAAATCAAATATATTTAAAAATGACAAAGTAACGGTTTTTTCGACAAAATCAGAAATGTGCAAAAATGGAAAAATAACGGATTTTCCCAACAAGAATTAGATATGGAAAAAATGACAAAAATAGCGGTTATTCCGACAAAAATCAAATATATTTAAAAATGACAAAGTAAAAAAATGGCAAAATAACGGATTTTTCCGACAAGAATTAGATATGGGAAAAAATGGCAAAAATAGCAGTTATTCCGAAAAAATCAAATATATTTAAAAATGACAAAGTAAGGGATTTTTCGAAAAAAATCAGATACGTGAAAAAATGGCAAAAAAAACGGATTTATCCGACAAGAATTAGATATGAAAAAAATGCCAAAAATAGCGGTTATTCCGACAAAAATCAAATATATTTAAAAATGACAAAGTAACGGATTTTTCGACGAAAATCAGATATGTGCAAAAATGGCAAAAATAGCGGTTATTCCGACAAAAATCAAATATATCTAAAAATGACAAAATAACGGATTTTTCGGCGAAAATCAGATATGTACAAAAATAACAAAATAACGGATTTTTCCGACAAGAATTAGATATGGAAAAAATGCCAAAAATAGCGGTTATTCCGACAAAAATCAAATATATTTAAAAATGACAAAGTAACGGTTTTTTCGACAAAATCAGATATGTGCAAAAATGGAAAATAACGGATTTTTCCGACAAAAATCAAATATATTTAAAAATGACAAAGTTACGGATTTTTCGACGAAAATCAGATATGTGCAAAAATGGCAAAAATAACGGTTTTTCCGACAAAAATCAAATATATGTAAAAATGACAAAAATAGCGGTTTTTCCGACAAAAATCAAATATATTTAAAAATGACAAAGTAACGGATTTTTCGACGAAAATCAGATATGTACAAAAATGGCAAAATAACGGATTTTTCCGACAAGAATTAGATATGGGAAAAATGCCAAAAATAGCGGTTATTCCGACAAAAATCAAATATATTTAAAAATGACAAAGTAACGGTTTTTTCGACGAAAATCAGATATGTGCAAAAATGGACAAAATAACGGATTTTTCCGACAAGAATTAGATATGGAAAAAATGCCAAAAATAGCGGTTATTCCGACAAAAATCAAATATATTTAAAAATGACAAAGTAACGGTTTTTTCGACGAAAATCAGATATGTGCAAAAATGGCAAAATAACGGATTTTTCCGACAAGAATTAGATATGGGAAAAAATGGCAAAAATAGCGGTTATTCCGACAAAAATCAAATATATTTAAAAATGACAAAGTAACGGATTTTTTCGACGAAAATCAGATATGTGCAAAAATGGCAAAATAACGGATTTTTCCGACAAGAATCAGATATGGAAAAAATGACAAAAATAGCGGTTATTCCGACAAAAATCAAATATATTTAAAAATGACAAAATAACGGATTTTTCGACGAAAATCAAATATATTTAAAAATGACAAAGTAACGGTTTTTTCGACAAAATCAGATATGTGCAAAAATGGAAAAATAACGGATTTTTCCGACAAGAATTAGATATGGAAAAAAATGGCAAAAATAGCGGTTATTCCGACAAAAATCAAATATATTTAAAAATGACAAAGTAACGGATTTTTCGACGAAAATCAGATATGTGCAAAAATGGCAAAATAACGGATTTTCCCGACAAGAATTAGATATGGGAAAAAATGGCAAAAATAGCGGTTATTCCGACAAAAATCAAATATATTTAAAAATGACAAAGTAACGGATTTTTCGACGAAAATCAGATATGTGCAAAAATGGCAAAATAACGGATTTTTCCGACAAGAATCTGATATGGGAAAAAAAATGACAAAAATATCGGTTATTCCGACAAAAATCAAATATATCTAAAATTGACAAAATAACGGATTTTTCGACAAAAATCAAATATATTTAAAAATGACAAAATAACGGATTTTTCGACAAAAATCAGATATGTGCAAAAAATGGCAAAATAACGGATTTTTCCGACAAGAATTAGATATGGAAAAAATGCCAAAAATAGCGGTTATTCCGACAAAAATCAAATATATTTAAAAATGACAAAGTAACGGATTTTTCGACGAAAATCAGATATGTGCAAAAATGGCAAAATAACGGATTTTCCGAACAAGAATTAGATATGGAAAAAATGGCAAAAATAGCGGTTATTCCGACAAAAAATCAAATATATTTAAAAATGACAAAGTAACGGATTTTTCGACGAAAATCAGATATGTGCAAAAATGGCAAAATAACGGATTTTTCCGACAAGAATTAGATATGGAAAAAATGCCAAAAATAGCGGTTATTCCGACAAAAATCAAATATATTTAAAAATGACAAAGTAACGGATTTTTTCGACAAAAATCAGATATGTGCAAAAATGGAAAAATAACGGATTTTTCCGACAAAAATCAGATATGGAAAAAAATTAAAAATGACAAAAATAACGGATTTTTCAAAAAACGGATTTTGACGAAAATCAGATATGTGCAAAAATGGATTTCCAAAAAAGATATGGCAAAAATAGCGGTTATTCCGACAAAAATCAAATATATTTAAAAATGACAAAGTAACGGTTTTTTCGACGAAAATCAGATATGTGCAAAAATGACAAAATAACGGATTTTCCGACAAGAATTAGATATGGGAAAAAATGCCAAAAATAGCGGTTATTCCGACAAAAATCAAATATATTTAAAAATGACAAAGTAACGGTTTTTTCGACAAAAATCAGATATGTGCAAAAATGGAAAAATAACGGATTTTTCCGACAAGAATTAGATATGGAAAAAATGACAAAAATAGCGGTTATTCCGACAAAAATCAAATATATTTAAAAATGACAAAGTAACGGATTTTTCGACGAAAATCAGATATGTGCAAAAATGGCAAAATAACGGATTTTTCCGACAAGAATTAGATATGGAAAAAATGACAAAAATAGCGGTTATTCCGACAAAAATCAAATATATTTAAAAATGACAAAGTAACGGATTTTCAAAAATCAGATATGTGCAAAAATGGAAAAATAACGGATTTTTCCGACAAGAATTAGATATGGAAAAAATGGCAAAAATAGCGGTTATTCCGACAAAAATCAAATATATTTAAAAATGACAAAGTAACGGATTTTTCGACGAAAATCAGATATGTACAAAAATGGCAAAATAACGGATTTTTCGACAAAAATCAGATATGGAAAAAATGACAAAAATAGCGGTTATTCCGACAAAAATCAAATATATTTAAAAATGACAAAGTAACGGATTTTTCGACGAAAATCAGATATGTGCAAAAATGGCAAAATAACGGATTTTTCCGACAAGAATTAGATATGGAAAAAATGCCAAAAATAGCGGTTATTCCGACAAAAATCAAATATATTTAAAAATGACAAAGTAACGGATTTTTCGACGAAAATCAGATATGTGCAAAAATGACAAAATAACGGATTTTTCCGACAAGAATTAGATATGGAAAAAATGCCAAAAATAGCGGTTATTCCGACAAAAATCAAATATATTTAAAAATGACAAAGTAACGGATTTTTCGACGAAAATCAGATATGTGCAAAAATGGCAAAAATAACGGATTTTTCCGACAAGAATTAGATATGGAAAAAATGCCAAAAATAGCGGTTATTCCGACAAAAATCAAATATATTTAAAAATGACAAAGTAACGGATTTTTCGACGAAAATCAGATATGTACAAAAATGGCAAAATAACGGATTTTTCCGACAAGAATTAGATATGGAAAAAATGGCAAAAATAGCGGTTATTCCGACAAAAATCAAATATATTTAAAAATGACAAAGTAACGGTTTTTTCGACAAAATCAGATATGTGCAAAAATGGCAAAATAACGGATTTTTCCGACAAAAATCAAATATATTCAAAAATGACAAAATAACGGATTTTTCCGACAAAAATTAGATATGTGAAAAAATGGCAAAAATAGCGGTTATTCCGACAAAAATCAAATATATTTAAAAATGACAAAGTAACGGATTTTTTCGACAAAAATCAGATATGTGCAAAAATGGCAAAATAACGGATTTTCCGACAAGAATTAGATATGGGAAAAAATGCCAAAAATAGCGGTTATTCCGACAAAAATCAAATATATTTAAAAATGACAAAGTAACGGATTTTTTCGACGAAAATCAGATATGTGCAAAAATGGAAAAATAACGGATTTTTCCGACAAGAATCAGATATGGAAAAAATGCCAAAAATAGCGGTTATTCCGACAAAAATCAAATATATTTAAAAATGACAAAGTAACGGATTTTTCGACGAAAATCAGATATGTGCAAAAATGACAAAATAACGGATTTTTCCGACAAGAATTAGATATGGAAAAAATGCCAAAAATAGCGGTTATTCCGACAAAAATCAAATATATTTAAAAATGACAAAGTAACGGTTTTTTCGACAAAATCAGATATGTGCAAAAATGGAAAAATAACGGATTTTTCCGACAAGAATTAGATATGGAAAAAATGCCAAAAAAAAATAGCGGTTATTCCGACAAAAATCAAATATATTTAAAAATGACAAAATAACGGATTTTTCGACGAAAATCAGATATGTACAAAAATGACAAAATAACGGATTTTTCCGACAAAAATTAGATATGGGAAAAAATGCCAAAAATAGCGGTTATTCCGACAAAAATCAAATATATTTAAAAATGACAAAGTAACGGTTTTTTCGACAAAAATCAGATATGTGCAAAAATGGAAAAATAACGGATTTTTCCGACAAGAATTAGATATGGAAAAAATGACAAAAATAGCGGTTATTCCGACAAAAAATCAAATATATTTAAAAATGACAAAGTAACGGATTTTTCGACAAAAATCAGATATGTGCAAAAATGGACAAAAATAACGGATTTTTCCGACAAGAATCAGATATGGAAAAAATGGCAAAAATAGCGGTTATTCCGACAAAAATCAGATATGGGAAAAAATGGCAAAAATAACGGTTATTCCGACAAAAATCAAATATATTTAAAAATGACAAAGATAACGGATTTTTCGACAAAAATCAAATATGTTCAAAAATGACAAAATAACGGATTTTTCGACAAAAATCAGATATGTACAAAAATGACAAAAATAACGGATTTTTCCGACAAAAATCAGATATGGGAAAAAATGACAAAAATAGCGGTTATTCCGACAAAAATCAAATATATTTAAAAATGACAAAGTAACGGTTTTTTCGACAAAAATCAGATATGTGCAAAAATGGCAAAAATAACGGATTTTCCCGACAAAGAATTAGATATGGGAAAAAAATGGCAAAAATAGCGGTTATTCCGACAAAAATCAAATATATTTAAAAATGACAAAGTAACGGTTTTTTCGACAAAATCAGATATGTGCAAAAATGGAAAAATAACGGATTTTCCCAACAAAAATTAGATATGGAAAAAATGACAAAAATAGCGGTTATTCCGACAAAAATCAAATATATTTAAAAATGACAAAGTAACGGATTTTTCGACGAAAATCAGATATGTGCAAAAATGGCAAAATAACGGATTTTCCGATAAGAATTAGATATGGGAAACATGGCAAAAATAGCGGTTATTCCGACAAAAATCAAATATATTTAAAAATAAATTAAAAGACAAAGTAACGGATTTTTCGACGAAAATCAGATATGTGCAAAAATGGCAAAATAACGGATTTTTCCGACAAGAATCTGATATGGGAAAAAATGACAAAAATATCGGTTATTCCGACAAAAATCAAATATATCTAAAATTGACAAAGTAACGGATTTTTCGACGAAAATCAGATATGTACAAAAATGACAAAATAACGGTTTTTTCGACAAAATCAGATATATGCAAAAATGGCAAAATAACGGATTTTTCCGACAAGAATTAGATATGGAAAAAATGCCAAAAATAGCGGTTATTCCGACAAAAATCAAATATATTTAAAAATGACAAAGTAACGGTTTTTTCGACAAAATCAGATATGTGCAAAAATGGAAAAATAACGGATTTTCCCAACAAGAATTAGATATGGAAAAAATGACAAAAATAGCGGTTATTCCGACAAAAATCAAATATATTTAAAAATGACAAAGTAATTTTTTGAAAATCAGATATGTGAAAAATGGCAAAATAACGGATTTTTCCGACAAAGAATTAGATATGGGAAAAAATGGCAAAAATAGCATTTTCGAAATCAAATATATTTAAAAATGACAAGTAAGGGATTTTTCGAAAAAAAATCAGATACGTGAAAAAATGGCAAAAAAAACGGATTTATCCGACAAGAATTAGATATGAAAAAAATGCCAAAAATAGCGGTTATTCCGACAAAAATCAAATATATTTAAAAATGACAAAGTAACGGATTTTTCGACGAAAATCAGATATGTGCAAAAATGGCAAAATAACGGTTTTTCCGACAAAAATCAAATATATCTAAAAATGACAAAATAACGGATTTTTCGACGAAAATCAGATATGTGCAAAAATGGCAAAAATAACGGATTTTTCCGACAAAAATCAGATATGGATTAAAAATGACAAAAATAACGGTTTTTTCGACGAAAAATCAGATATATTCAAAAATGACAAAATAACGGATTTTTCCGACAAAAATCAGATATGTGAAAAAATGCCAAAAATAGCGGTTATTCCGACAAAAATCAAATATATTTAAAAATGACAAAGTAACGGATTTTTCGACAAAAATCAGATATGTGCAAAAATGGCAAAAATAACGGTTTTTCCGACAAAAATCAAATATATGAAAAATGACAAAAATAACGGTTTTTTCCGACAAAAATCAGATATGTTTAAAAATGACAAAAATAACGGTTTTTCCGACAAAAATCAAATATATTCAAAAATGACAAAATAACGGATTTTTCCGACAAAAATCAGATATGTACAAAAATGGCAAAAATAACGGATTTTTCCGACAAAAATTCAGATATGGAAAAAATGACAAAAATAGCGGTTATTCCGACAAAAATCAAATATATTTAAAAATGACAAAGTAACGGATTTTTTCGACGAAAATCAGATATGTGCAAAAATGGAAAAATAACGGATTTTTCCGACAAGAATTAGATATGGAAAAAATGACAAAAATAGCGGTTATTCCGACAAAAATCAAATATATTTAAAAATGACAAAGTAACGGTTTTTTCGACAAAAATCAGATATGTGCAAAAATGGAAAAATAACGGATTTTTCCGACAAGAATTAGATATGGAAAAAATGGCAAAAATAGCGGTTATTCCGACAAAAATCAAATATATTTAAAAATGACAAAGTAACGGTTTTTTCGACGAAAATCAGATATGTGCAAAAATGGAAAAATAACGGATTTTTCCGACAAGAATTAGATATGGGAAAAAATGACAAAAATAGCGGTTATTCCGACAAAAATCAAATATATTTAAAAATGACAAAGTAACGGATTTTTCGACAAAAATCAGATATGTACAAAAATGACAAAATAACGGTTTTTCGACAAAATCAGATATGTGAAAAAATGGAAAAATAACGGATTTTTCCGACAAAAAATAGATATGGAAAAAATGACAAAAATAGCGGTTATTCCGACAAAAATCAAATATATTTAAAAATGACAAAGTAACGGATTTTTCGACAAAAATCAGATATGTGCAAAAATGGAAAAATAACGGATTTTTCCGACAAAAATTAGATATGGAAAAAATGACAAAAATAGCGGTTATTCCGACAAAAAATCAAATATATTTAAAAATGACAAAGTAACGGATTTTTCGACGAAAATCAGATATGTGCAAAAATGGCAAAATAACGGATTTTCCCGACAAGAATTAGATATGGGAAAAAATGGCAAAAATAGCGGTTATTCCGACAAAAATCAAATATATTTAAAAATGACAAAGTAACGGATTTTTCGACGAAAATCAGATATGTGCAAAAATGGAAAAATAACGGATTTTTCCGACAAGAATTAGATATGGAAAAAATGACAAAAATAGCGGTTATTCCGACAAAAATCAAATATATTTAAAAATGACAAAGTAACGGATTTTTCGACAAAAATCAGATATGTGAAAAAAATGGCAAAAATAACGGTTTTTCCGACAAAATCAGATATGGAAAAAATGACAAAAATAACGGATTTTTCCGACAAAAATCAGATATGTTAAAAATGACAAAAATAACGGTTTTTCCGACAAAAATCAAATATATTTAAAAATGACAAAATAACGGATTTTTCGACAAAAATCAGATATGTGCAAAAATGGCAAAAATAACGGATTTTTCCGACAAAAATCAGATATGGAAAAAATGACAAAAATAACGGTTTTTCCGACAAAAATCAAATATATTTAAAAATGACAAAATAACGGATTTTTCCGACAAGAATTAGATATGGAAAAAATGCCAAAAATAGCGGTTATTCCGACAAAAATCAAATATATTTAAAAATGACAAAGTAACGGTTTTTTCGACGAAAATCAGATATGTGCAAAAATGGAAAAATAACGGATTTTTCCGACAAGAATTAGATATGGAAAAAATGACAAAAATAGCGGTTATTCCGACAAAAATCAAATATATTTAAAAATGACAAAGTAACGGATTTTTCGACGAAAATCAGATATGTGCAAAAATGGCAAAATAACGGATTTTTCCGACAAAAATTAGATATGGGAAAAAATGGCAAAAATAGCGGTTATTCCGACAAAAATCAAATATTCCGACAAAAATCAAATATATTTAAAAATGACAAAGTAACGGTTTTTTCGACAAAAATCAGATATGTGCAAAAATGGAAAAATAACGGATTTTTCCGACAAGAATTAGATATGGAAAAAAATGCCAAAAATAGCGGTTATTCCGACAAAAATCAAATATATTTAAAAATGACAAAGTAACGGATTTTTCGACAAAAATCAGATATGTGCAAAAATGGCAAAATAACGGATTTTTCCGACAAGAATTAGATATGGGAAAAAATGACAAAAATAGCGGTTATTCCGACAAAAATCAAATATATTTAAAAATGACAAAGTAACGGATTTTTCGACGAAAATCAGATATGTGCAAAAATGGCAAAATAACGGATTTTCCGACAAGAATAGATATGGAAAAATGCAAAAATAGCGGTTATTCCGACAAAAATCAAATATATTTAAAAATGACAAAATAACGGATTTTTCGACAAAAATCAGATATGTACAAAAATGGCAAAAATAACGGATTTTTCCGAAAAGAATCAGATATGGGAAAAAATGGCAAAAATAGCGGTTATTCCGACAAAAATCAAATATATTTAAAAATGACAAAGTAACGGTTTTTTCGACAAAATCAGATATGTGCAAAAATGGAAAAATAACGGATTTTCCCAACAAAAATTAGATATGGAAAAAATGACAAAAATTGCGGTTATTCCGACAAAAATCAAATATATTTAAAAAGGACAAAATAACGGATTTTTCGACGAAAATCAAATATATTTAAAAATGACAAAGTAACGGTTTTTTCGACAAAATCAGATATGTGCAAAAATGGAAAAATAACGGATTTTCCCAACAAAAATTAGATATGGAAAAAATGACAAAAATAGCGGTTATTCCGACAAAAATCAAATATATTTAAAAATGACAAAGTAACGGATTTTTCGACGAAAATCAGATATGTGCAAAAATGGCAAAATAACGGATTTTCCGATAAGAATTAGATATGGGAAACATGGCAAAAATAGCGGTTATTCCGACAAAAATCAAATATATTTAAAAATGCCAAAGTAACGGATTTTTCGACGAAAATCAGATATGTGCAAAAATGGCAAAATAACGTATTTTTCCAACAAGAATCTGATATGGGAAAAAATGACAAAAATATCGGTTATTCCGACAAAAATCAAATATATCTAAAATTGACAAAGTAACGGATTTTTCGACGAAAATCAGATATGTACAAAAATGATAAAATAACGGTTTTTTCGACAAAATCAGATATATGCAAAAATGGAAAAATAACGGATTTTTCCGACAAGAATTAGATATGGAAAAAATGCCAAAAATATCGGTTATTCCGACAAAAATCAAATATATTTAAAAATGACAAAGTAACGGTTTTTTCGACAAAATCAGATATGTGCAAAAATGGAAAAATAACGGATTTTCCCAACAAGAATTAGATATGGAAAAAATGACAAAAATAGCGGTTATTCCGACAAAAATCAAATATATTTAAAAATGACAAAGTAACGGATTTTTCGACGAAAATCAGATATGTGCAAAAATGGCAAAATAACGGATTTTTCCGACAAGAATTAGATATGGGAAAAAATGGCAAAAATAGCAGTTATTCCGACAAAAATCAAATATATTTAAAAATGACAAAGTAAGTAGGATTTTTCGAAAAAAATCAGATACGTGAAAAAATGGCAAAAAAAACGGATTTTTCCGACAAAAATTAGATATGAAAAAAAATGCCAAAAATAGCGGTTATTCCGACAAAAATCAAATATATTTAAAAATGACAAAGTAACGGATTTTTCGACGAAAATCAGATATGTGCAAAAATGGCAAAATAACGGTTATTCCGACAAAAATCAAATATATCTAAAAAAATGACAAAATAACGGATTTTTCCGACAAAAATCAGATATGTACAAAAATGACAAAAATAACGGTTATTCCGACAAAAATCAAATATATTTAAAAATGACAAAGTAACGGTTTTTTCGACGAAAATCAGATATGTGCAAAAATGACAAAATAACGGATTTTTCCGACAAGAATTAGATATGGAAAAAATGCCAAAAATAGCGGTTATTCCGACAAAAATCAAATATATTTAAAAATGACAAAGTAACGGTTTTTTCGACAAAATCAGATATGTGCAAAAATGGAAAAATAACGGATTTTTCCGACAAGAATTAGATATGGAAAAAATGACAAAAATAGCGGTTATTCCGACAAAAATCAAATATATTTAAAAATGACAAAGTAACGGATTTTTCGACGAAAATCAGATATGTGCAAAAATGGCAAAAATAACGGATTTTTCCGACAAGAATTAGATATGGAAAAAATGACAAAAATAGCGGTTATTCCGACAAAAATCAAATATATTTAAAAATGACAAAATAACGGATTTTTCGACGAAAATCAGATATGTGCAAAAATGGACAAAAATAACGGATTTTTCCGACAAGAATTAGATATGGGAAAAATGGCAAAAATAGCGGTTATTCCGACAAAAATCAAATATATTTAAAAATGACAAAGTAACGGTTTTTTCGACGAAAATCAGATATGTGCAAAAATGGAAAAATAACGGATTTTTCCAACAAAAATTAGATATGGAAAAAATGACAAAAATAGCGGTTATTCCGACAAAAAATCAAATATATTTAAAAATGACAAAGTAACGGATTTTTCGACGAAAATCAGATATGTGCAAAAATGGCAAAATAACGGATTTTTCCGACAAGAATTAGATATGGGAAAAATGGCAAAAATAGCGGTTATTCCGACAAAAAATCAAATATATTTAAAAATGACAAAGTAACGGATTTTTCGACAAAAATCAGATATGTGCAAAAATGGCAAAATAACGGATTTTTCCGACAAGAATCAGATATGGGAAAAAATGACAAAAATAGCGGTTATTCCGACAAAAATCAAATATATTTAAAAATGACAAAGTAACGGATTTTTCGACGAAAATCAGATATGTACAAAAATGACAAAATAACGGTTTTTTCGACAAAATCAGATATATGCAAAAATGGCAAAAATAACGGATTTTTCCGACAAAAATTAGATATGGAAAAAATGACAAAAATAGCGGTTATTCCGACAAAAATCAAATATATTTAAAAATGACAAAGTAACGGTTTTTCGATTTTTCGAGAAAATCAGATATGTGCAAAAATGGCAAAATAACGGATTTTTCCGACAAAAATTAGATATGGGAAAAAATGGCAAAAATAGCGGTTATTCCGACAAAAATCAAATATATTTAAAAATGACAAAGTAACGGATTTTTCGACGAAAATCAGATATGTGAAAAAATGGCAAAAAAACGGATTTTTCCGACAAGAATTAGATATGGAAAAAATGCCAAAAATAGCGGTTATTCCGACAAAAATCAAATATATTTAAAAATGACAAAGTAACGGATTTTTCGACGAAAATCAGATATGTGCAAAAATGGAAAAAATAACGGATTTTTCCGACAAAAATCAAATATATGTAAAAATGACAAAATAACGGATTTTTCCGACAAAATCAGATATGTGAAAAAATGGCAAAAATAGCGGTTATTCCGACAAAAATCAAATATATTTAAAAATGACAAAATAACGGATTTTTCGACGAAAATCAGATATGTGCAAAAATGGAAAAATAACGGATTTTTCCGACAAAAATTAGATATGGAAAAAATGCCAAAAATAGCGGTTATTCCGACAAAAATCAAATATATTTAAAAATGACAAAATAACGGATTTTTCGACGAAGAATCAGATATGGGAAAAAATGCCAAAAATAGCGGTTATTCCGACAAAAATCAAATATATTTAAAAATGACAAAGTAACGGTTTTTTCGACAAAATCAGATATGTGCAAAAATGGAAAAATAACGGATTTTTCCGACAAGAATCAGATATGGAAAAAAATGACAAAAATAGCGGTTATTCCGACAAAAATCAAATATATTTAAAAATGACAAAGTAACGGATTTTTCGACGAAAATCAGATATGTGCAAAAATGACAAAATAACGGATTTTTCCGACAAGAATTAGATATGGGAAAAAATGCCAAAAATAGCGGTTATTCCGACAAAAATCAAATATATTTAAAAATGACAAAGTAACGGTTTTTTCGACGAAAATCAGATATGTGCAAAAATGGAAAAATAACGGATTTTTCCGACAAGAATTAGATATGGAAAAAATGCCAAAAATAGCGGTTATTCCGACAAAAATCAAATATATTTAAAAATGACAAAGTAACGGATTTTTCGACAAAAATCAGATATGTGCAAAAATGGAAAAATAACGGATTTTCCGAACAAGAATTAGATATGGAAAAAATGACAAAAATAGCGGTTATTCCGACAAAAATCAAATATATTTAAAAATGACAAAGTAACGGATTTTTCGACGAAAATCAGATATGTGCAAAAATGGCAAAAATAGCGGTTATTCCGACAAAAATCAAATATATCTAAAAATGACAAAATAACGGATTTTTCGACAAAAATCAGATATATGTACAAAAATGACAAAATAACGGATTTTTCCGACAAGAATCAGATATGGAAAAAATGGCAAAAATAGCGGTTATTCCGACAAAAATCAAATATATTTAAAAATGACAAAATAACGGATTTTTCCGACAAAAATCAAATATATTTAAAAATGACAAAATAACGGTTTTTTCGACAAAAATCAGATATATGCAAAAATGGCAAAATAACGGATTTTTCCGACAAGAATTAGATATGGAAAAAATGCCAAAAAATAGCGGTTATTCCGACAAAAATCAAATATATTTAAAAATGACAAAGTAACGGTTTTTTCGACAAAATCAGATATGTGCAAAAATGGAAAAATAACGGATTTTCCCAACAAGAATTAGATATGGAAAAAATGACAAAAATAGCGGTTATTCCGACAAAAATCAAATATATTTAAAAATGACAAAGTAACGGATTTTTCGACGAAAATCAGATATGTGCAAAAATGGCAAAATAACGGATTTTTCCGACAAGAATTAGATATGGGAAAAAATGGCAAAAATAGCGGTTATTCCGACAAAAATCAAATATATTTAAAAATGACAAAGTAACGGATTTTTCGACAAAAATCAGATATGTGCAAAAATGGAAAAAATAACGGATTTTTCCGACAAAATCAGATATATAAAAATGACAAAATAACGGATTTTTCGACGAAAATCAGATATGTGAAAAATGGCAAAAATAGCGGTTATTCCGACAAAAATCAAATATATTTAAAAATGACAAAATAACGGATTTTTCGACGAAAATCAGATATGTGCAAAAATGGCAAAATAACGGATTTTTCCGACAAGAATTAGATATGGAAAAAATGCCAAAAATAGCGGTTATTCCGACAAAAATCAAATATATTTAAAAATGACAAAGTAACGGTTTTTTCGACAAAAATCAGATATGTGCAAAAAATGGAAAAATAACGGATTTTTCCGACAAAAATCAAATATATTTAAAAAATGACAAAATAACGGATTTTTCGACGAAAATCAGATATGTGAAAAAATGGCAAAAATAGCGGTTATTCCGACAAAAATCAAATATATTTAAAAATGACAAAATAACGGATTTTTCGACGAAAATCAGATATGTACAAAAATGGCAAAATAACGGATTTTTCCGACAAGAATTAGATATGGAAAAAAATGCCAAAAATAGCGGTTATTCCGACAAAAAATCAAATATATTTAAAAATGACAAAATAACGGATTTTCCGACAAGAATTAGATATGGGAAAAATGCCAAAAATAGCGGTTATTCCGACAAAAATCAAATATATTTAAAAATGACAAAGTAACGGTTTTTTCGACAAAAATCAGATATGTGCAAAAATGGAAAAATAACGGATTTTTCCGACAAGAATCAGATATGGAAAAAAATGGCAAAAATAGCGGTTATTCCGACAAAAATCAAATATATTTAAAAATGACAAAATAACGGATTTTTCGGCGAAAATCAGATATGTACAAAAATGACAAAATAACGGATTTTTCCGACAAGAATTAGATATGGGAAAAAATGCCAAAAATAGCGGTTATTCCGACAAAAATCAAATATATTTAAAAATGACAAAGTAACGGTTTTTTCGACAAAATCAGATATGTGCAAAAATGGAAAAATAACGGATTTTCCCAACAAGAATTAGATATGGAAAAAATGACAAAAATAGCGGTTATTCCGACAAAAATCAAATATATTTAAAAATGACAAAGTAACGGATTTTTCGACGAAAATCAGATATGTGCAAAAATGGCAAAAATAACGTTATTCCGACAAAAAATCAAATATATCTAAAAATGACAAAATAACGGATTTTTCGACGAAAATCAGATATGTACAAAAATGGCAAAATAACGGATTTTTCCGACAAGAATTAGATATGGAAAAAATGCCAAAAATAGCGGTTATTCCGACAAAAATCAAATATATTTAAAAATGACAAAGTAACGGTTTTTTCGACGAAAATCAGATATGTGCAAAAATGAAAAAAATAACGGATTTTTCCGACAAAAATCAAATATATTTAAAAATGACAAAATAACGGATTTTTCGACGAAAATCAGATATGTACAAAAATGACAAAATAACGGATTTTTCCGACAAGAATTAGATATGGAAAAAATGCCAAAAATAGCGGTTATTCCGACAAAAATCAAATATATTTAAAAATGACAAAGTAACGGTTTTTTCGACAAAAATCAGATATGTGCAAAAATGGAAAAATAACGGATTTTTCCGACAAAATCAGATATATTAAAAATGACAAAATAACGGATTTTTCGACAAAAATCAGATATGTGAAAAAATGGCAAAAATAGCGGTTATTCCGACAAAAATCAAATATATTTAAAAATGACAAAGTAACGGATTTTTCGACGAAAATCAGATATGTGCAAAAATGACAAAATAACGGATTTTTCCGACAAGAATTAGATATGGGAAAAATGCCAAAAATAGCGGTTATTCCGACAAAAATCAAATATATTTAAAAATGACAAAGTAACGGTTTTTTCGACGAAAATCAGATATGTGCAAAAATGGAAAAATAACGGATTTTTCCGACAAGAATCAGATATGGAAAAAATGCCAAAAATAGCGGTTATTCCGACAAAAATCAAATATATTTAAAAATGACAAAGTAACGGATTTTTCGACGAAAATCAGATATGTGCAAAAATGGCAAAAATAGCGGTTATTCCGACAAAAATCAAATATATCTAAAAATGACAAAATAACGGATTTTTCGGCGAAAATCAGATATGTACAAAAATGACAAAATAACGGATTTTTCCGACAAGAATTAGATATGGAAAAAATGCCAAAAATAGCGGTTATTCCGACAAAAATCAAATATATTTAAAAATGACAAAGTAACGGTTTTTTCGACAAAATCAGATATGTGCAAAAATGGAAAAATAACGGATTTTTCCGACAAAAATCAAATATATTTAAAAATGACAAAATAACGGATTTTTCGACGAAAATCAGATATGTACAAAAATGACAAAATAACGGATTTTTCCGACAAGAATTAGATATGGAAAAAATGCCAAAAATAGCGGTTATTCCGACAAAAATCAAATATATTTAAAAATGACAAAGTAACGGTTTTTTCGACAAAATCAGATATGTGCAAAAATGGAAAAATAACGGATTTTTCCGACAAAATCAAATATATTTAAAAATGACAAAATAACGGATTTTTCCGACGAAAATCAGATATGTGAAAAAATGGCAAAAATAGCGGTTATTCCGACAAAAATCAAATATATTTAAAAATGACAAAGTAACGGATTTTTCGACGAAAATCAGATATGTGCAAAAATGACAAAATAACGGATTTTTCCGACAAGAATTAGATATGGGAAAAATGCCAAAAATAGCGGTTATTCCGACAAAAATCAAATATATTTAAAAATGACAAAGTAACGGTTTTTTCGACAAAATCAGATATGTGCAAAAATGGAAAAATAACGGATTTTCCCAACAAGAATTAGATATGGAAAAAATGACAAAAATAGCGGTTATTCCGACAAAAATCAAATATATTTAAAAATGACAAAGTAACGGATTTTTCGACGAAAATCAGATATGTGCAAAAATGGCAAAAATAGCGGTTATTCCGACAAAAATCAAATATATCTAAAAATGACAAAATAACGGATTTTTCGGCGAAAATCAGATATGTACAAAAATGACAAAATAACGGATTTTTCCGACAAGAATTAGATATGGAAAAAATGCCAAAAATAGCGGTTATTCCGACAAAAATCAAATATATTTAAAAATGACAAAGTAACGGTTTTTTCGACAAAATCAGATATGTGCAAAAATGAAAAATAACGGATTTTTCCGACAAAAATCAAATATATTTAAAAATGACAAAATAACGGATTTTTCGACAAAAATCAGATATGTACAAAAATGACAAAATAACGGATTTTTCCGACAAGAATTAGATATGGAAAAAATGCCAAAAATAGCGGTTATTCCGACAAAAATCAAATATATTTAAAAATGACAAAGTAACGGTTTTTTCGACAAAATCAGATATGTGCAAAAATGGAAAAATAACGGATTTTTCCGACAAAAATCAAATATATTTAAAAATGACAAAATAACGGATTTTTCGACAAAAATCAGATATGTGCAAAAATGGCAAAAATAGCGGTTATTCCGACAAAAATCAAATATATTTAAAAATGACAAAGTAACGGATTTTTCGACAAAATCAGATATGTGCAAAAATGGAAAAATAACGGATTTTTCGACAAAAATCAAATATATTCAAAAATGACAAAATAACGGATTTTTCGACAAAAATCAGATATGTGCAAAAATGGCAAAAATAGCGGTTATTCCGACAAAAATCAAATATATTTAAAAATGACAAAGTAACGGATTTTTCGACGAAAATCAGATATGTGCAAAAATGACAAAATAACGGATTTTCCGACAAGAATTAGATATGGGAAAAAATGCCAAAAATAGCGGTTATTCCGACAAAAATCAAATATATTTAAAAATGACAAAGTAACGGTTTTTTCGACAAAAATCAGATATGTGCAAAAATGGAAAATAACGGATTTTTCCGACAAAATCAAATATATTTAAAAATGACAAAATAACGGATTTTTCGACGAAAATCAGATATGTGAAAAAATGGCAAAAATAGCGGTTATTCCGACAAAAATCAAATATATCTAAAAATGACAAAGTAACGGATTTTTCGACGAAAATCAGATATGTGCAAAAATGACAAAATAACGGATTTTCCGACAAGAATTAGATATGGGAAAAATGCCAAAAATAGCGGTTATTCCGACAAAAATCAAATATATTTAAAAATGACAAAGTAACGGTTTTTTCGACAAAATCAGATATGTGCAAAAATGGAAAAATAACGGATTTTTCCGACAAGAATTAGATATGGAAAAAATGACAAAAATAGCGGTTATTCCGACAAAAAATCAAATATATTTAAAAATGACAAAGTAACGGATTTTTTCGACGAAAATCAGATATGTGCAAAAATGGAAAAATAACGGATTTTTCCGACAAGAATCAGATATGGAAAAAATGGCAAAAATAGCGGTTATTCCGACAAAAATCAAATATATTTAAAAATGACAAAGTAACGGATTTTTCGACGAAAATCAGATATGTGCAAAAATGGCAAAATAACGGATTTTTCCGACAAGAATTAGATATGGGAAAAAATGACAAAAATATCGGTTATTCCGACAAAAATCAAATATATCTAAAATTGACAAAGTAACGGATTTTTCGACGAAAATCAGATATGTACAAAAATGATAAAATAACGGTTTTTTCGACAAAATCAGATATATGCAAAAATGGAAAAATAACGGATTTTTCCGACAAGAATTAGATATGGAAAAAATGCCAAAAATAGCGGTTATTCCGACAAAAAATCAAATATATTTAAAAATGACAAAGTAACGGTTTTTTCGACAAAATCAGATATGTGCAAAAATGGAAAAATAACGGATTTTTCCGACAAGAATTAGATATGGAAAAAATGACAAAAATAGCGGTTATTCCGACAAAAAATCAAATATATTTAAAAATGACAAAGTAACGGATTTTTCGACGAAAATCAGATATGTGCAAAAATGGAAAAATAACGGATTTTTCCGACAAGAATTAGATATGGAAAAAAATGGCAAAAATAGCGGTTATTCCGACAAAAATCAAATATATTTAAAAATGACAAAGTAACGGATTTTTCGACGAAAATCAGATATGTGCAAAAATGGCAAAAATAGCGGTTATTCCGACAAAAATCAAATATATCTAAAAATGACAAAATAACGGATTTTTCGGCGAAAATCAGATATGTACAAAAATGACAAAATAACGGATTTTTCCGACAAAAATTAGATATGGAAAAAATGCCAAAAATAGCGGTTATTCCGACAAAAATCAAATATATTTAAAAATGACAAAGTAACGGATTTTTCGACAAAAATCAGATATGTGCAAAAATGGAAAATAACGGATTTTTCCGACAAAAATCAAATATATTTAAAAATGACAAAATAACGGATTTTTCGACGAAAATCAGATATGTACAAAAATGACAAAATAACGGATTTTTCCGACAAGAATTAGATATGGAAAAAATGCCAAAAATAGCGGTTATTCCGACAAAAATCAAATATATTTAAAAATGACAAAGTAACGGATTTTTCGACAAAAATCAGATATGTGCAAAAATGAAAAATAACGGATTTTTCCGACAAGAATCAGATATGTGCAAAAATGACAAAAATAACGGATTTTTCCGACAAAAATCAAATATATTTAAAAATGACAAAATAACGGATTTTTCGACGAAAATCAGATATGTGAAAAATGGCAAAAATAGCGGTTATTCCGACAAAAATCAAATATATCTAAAAATGACAAAGTTACGGATTTTTCGACGAAAATCAGATATGTGCAAAAATGACAAAATAACGGATTTTCCGACAAGAATTAGATATGGGAAAAAATGCCAAAAATAGCGGTTATTCCGACAAAAATCAAATATATTTAAAAATGACAAAGTAACGGTTTTTTCGACAAAATCAGATATGTGCAAAAATGGAAAAATAACGGATTTTTCCGACAAGAATCAGATATGGAAAAAATGCCAAAAATAGCGGTTATTCCGACAAAAATCAAATATATTTAAAAATGACAAAGTAACGGATTTTTTCGACAAAATCAGATATGTGCAAAAATGGAAAAATAACGGATTTTTCCGACAAGAATCAGATATGGAAAAAAATGGCAAAAATAGCGGTTATTCCGACAAAAAATCAAATATATTTAAAAATGACAAAATAACGGATTTTTCGGCGAAAATCAGATATGTACAAAAATGACAAAATAACGGATTTTTCCGACAAGAATTAGATATGGGAAAAATGCCAAAAATAGCGGTTATTCCGACAAAAATCAAATATATTTAAAAATGACAAAGTAACGGTTTTTTCGACAAAATCAGATATGTGCAAAAATGGAAAAAATAACGGATTTTTCCGACAAGAATTAGATATGGAAAAAATGACAAAAATAGCGGTTATTCCGACAAAAATCAAATATATTTAAAAATGACAAAGTAACGGATTTTTCGACGAAAATCAGATATGTGCAAAAATGGCAAAAATAGCGGTTATTCCGACAAAAATCAAATATATCTAAAAATGACAAAGTTACGGATTTTTCGACGAAAATCAGATATGTGCAAAAATGACAAAATAACGGATTTTTCCGACAAGAATTAGATATGGGAAAAAATGCCAAAAATAGCGGTTATTCCGACAAAAATCAAATATATTTAAAAATGACAAAGTAACGGATTTTTTCGACAAAATCAGATATGTGCAAAAATGGAAAAATAACGGATTTTTCCGACAAGAATCAGATATGGAAAAAATGACAAAAATAGCGGTTATTCCGACAAAAATCAAATATATTTAAAAATGACAAAGTAACGGATTTTTCGACGAAAATCAGATATGTGCAAAAATGGCAAAAATAGCGGTTATTCCGACAAAAATCAAATATATCTAAAAATGACAAAATAACGGATTTTTCGGCGAAAATCAGATATGTACAAAAATGACAAAATAACGGATTTTTCCGACAAAAATTAGATATGGAAAAAATGCCAAAAATAGCGGTTATTCCGACAAAAATCAAATATATTTAAAAATGACAAAGTAACGGTTTTTTCGACAAAAATCAGATATGTGCAAAAATGGAAAAATAACGGATTTTTCCGACAAAAATCAAATATATTTAAAAATGACAAAATAACGGATTTTTCGGCAAAAATCAGATATGTACAAAAATGACAAAATAACGGATTTTTCCGACAAGAATTAGATATGGAAAAAATGCCAAAAATAGCGGTTATTCCGACAAAAATCAAATATATTTAAAAATGACAAAGTAACGGATTTTTCGACAAAATCAGATATGTGCAAAAATGGAAAAAATAACGGATTTTTCCGACAAAATCAAATATATTTAAAAATGACAAAATAACGGATTTTTCGACAAAAATCAGATATGTGCAAAAATGGCAAAAATAGCGGTTATTCCGACAAAAATCAAATATATTTAAAAATGACAAAGTAACGGATTTTTCGACGAAAATCAGATATGTGCAAAAATGACAAAATAACGGATTTTTCCGACAAGAATTAGATATGGGAAAAATGCCAAAAATAGCGGTTATTCCGACAAAAATCAAATATATTTAAAAATGACAAAGTAACGGTTTTTTCGACAAAATCAGATATGTGCAAAAATGGAAAAATAACGGATTTTCCCAACAAGAATTAGATATGGAAAAAATGACAAAAATAGCGGTTATTCCGACAAAAATCAAATATATTTAAAAATGACAAAGTAACGGATTTTTCGACGAAAATCAGATATGTGCAAAAATGGCAAAAATAGCGGATTTTTCCGACAAAAAAAAATGGCAAAAATAGCGGTTATTCCGACAAAAATAAATATATTTAAAAATGACAAAATAACGGATTTTTCGACGAAAATCAGATATGTACAAAAATGACAAAATAACGGATTTTTCCGACAAGAATTAGATATGGAAAAAATGCCAAAAATAGCGGTTATTCCGACAAAAATCAAATATATTTAAAAATGACAAAGTAACGGTTTTTTCGACGAAAATCAGATATGTGCAAAAATGGCAAAATAACGGATTTTTCCGACAAAATTAGATATGGAAAAAGCAAAAATAGCGGTTATTCCGACAAAAATCAAATATATTTAAAAATGACAAAATAACGGATTTTTCGACGAAAATCAGATATGTGCAAAAATGACAAAATAACGGATTTTTCCGACAAGAATTAGATATGGAAAAAATGCCAAAAATAGCGGTTATTCCGACAAAAATCAAATATATTTAAAAATGACAAAGTAACGGATTTTTCGACGAAAATCAGATATGTGCAAAAATGGAAAATAACGGATTTTTCCGACAAAATCAAATATATTTAAAAATGACAAAATAACGGATTTTTCGACAAAAATCAGATATGTGCAAAAATGGCAAAAATAGCGGTTATTCCGACAAAAATCAAATATATCTAAAAATGACAAAGTAACGGATTTTTCGACGAAAATCAGATATGTGCAAAAATGACAAAAATAACGGATTTTTCCGACAAAAATCAGATATGGGAAAAAATGCCAAAAATAGCGGTTATTCCGACAAAAATCAAATATATTTAAAAATGACAAAGTAACGGATTTTTTCGACAAAATCAGATATGTGCAAAAATGGAAAAATAACGGATTTTTCCGACAAGAATTAGATATGGAAAAAATGACAAAAATAGCGGTTATTCCGACAAAAATCAAATATATTTAAAAATGACAAAGTAACGGATTTTTCGACAAAAATCAGATATGTGCAAAAATGGAAAAATAACGGATTTTTCCGACAAGAATTAGATATGGAAAAAATGGCAAAAATAGCGGTTATTCCGACAAAAATCAAATATATTTAAAAATGACAAAGTAACGGATTTTTCGACGAAAAATCAGATATGTGCAAAAATGGCAAAATAACGGATTTTTCCGACAAGAATTAGATATGGGAAAAAATGACAAAAATAGCGGTTATTCCGACAAAAATCAAATATATCTAAAAATGACAAAGTAACGGATTTTTCGACGAAAATCAGATATGTACAAAAATGATAAAATAACGGTTTTTTCGACAAAATCAGATATATGCAAAAATGGAAAAATAACGGATTTTTCCGACAAGAATTAGATATGGAAAAAATGCCAAAAATAGCGGTTATTCCGACAAAAATCAAATATATTTAAAAATGACAAAGTAACGGTTTTTTCGACAAAATCAGATATGTGCAAAAATGGAAAAATAACGGATTTTTCCGACAAGAATTAGATATGGAAAAAATGCCAAAAATAGCGGTTATTCCGACAAAAATCAAATATATTTAAAAATGACAAAGTAACGGTTTTTTCGACGAAAATCAGATATGTGCAAAAATGGAAAAATAACGGATTTTTCCGACAAGAATTAGATATGGAAAAAAATGGCAAAAATAGCGGTTATTCCGACAAAAATCAAATATATTTAAAAATGACAAAGTAACGGATTTTTCGACGAAAATCAGATATGTGCAAAAATGGCAAAAAATAGACGGTTATTCCGACAAAAAATCAAATATATCTAAAAATGACAAAATAACGGATTTTTCGGACGAAAATCAGATATGTACAAAAATGACAAAATAACGGATTTTTCCGACAAGAATTAGATATGGAAAAAATGCCAAAAATAGCGGTTATTCCGACAAAAATCAAATATATTTAAAAATGACAAAGTAACGGTTTTTTCGACGAAAATCAGATATGTGCAAAAATGGCAAAAATAACGGATTTTTCCGACAAAAATCAAATATATTTAAAAATGACAAAATAACGGATTTTTCGGCGAAAATCAGATATGTACAAAAATGACAAAATAACGGATTTTTCCGACAAGAATTAGATATGGAAAAAATGCCAAAAATAGCGGTTATTCCGACAAAAATCAAATATATTTAAAAATGACAAAGTAACGGTTTTTTCGACGAAAATCAGATATGTGCAAAAATGGCAAAAATAACGGATTTTTCCGACAAAAATCAAATATATTTAAAAATGACAAAATAACGGATTTTTCGACGAAAATCAGATATGTGCAAAAATGGCAAAAATAGCGGTTATTCCGACAAAAATCAAATATATTTAAAAATGACAAAGTAACGGATTTTTCGACGAAAATCAGATATGTGCAAAAATGACAAAATAACGGATTTTCCGACAAGAATTAGATATGGGAAAAAATGCCAAAAATAGCGGTTATTCCGACAAAAAATCAAATATATTTAAAAATGACAAAGTAACGGTTTTTTCGACGAAAATCAGATATGTGCAAAAATGGAAAAATAACGGATTTTTCCGACAAGAATCAGATATGGAAAAAATGCCAAAAATAGCGGTTATTCCGACAAAAATCAAATATATTTAAAAATGACAAAGTAACGGTTTTTTCGACGAAAATCAGATATGTGCAAAAATGGAAAAATAACGGATTTTTCCGACAAGAATTAGATATGGAAAAAATGGCAAAAATAGCGGTTATTCCGACAAAAATCAAATATATTTAAAAATGACAAAATAACGGATTTTTCGACAAAAATCAGATATGTACAAAAATGACAAAATAACGGATTTTTCCGACAAGAATTAGATATGGGAAAAATGCCAAAAATAGCGGTTATTCCGACAAAAATCAAATATATTTAAAAATGACAAAGTAACGGTTTTTTCGACAAAATCAGATATGTGCAAAAATGGAAAAATAACGGATTTTTCCGACAAGAATTAGATATGGAAAAAATGACAAAAATAGCGGTTATTCCGACAAAAATCAAATATATTTAAAAATGACAAAGTAACGGATTTTTCGACGAAAATCAGATATGTGCAAAAATGGCAAAAATAACGGATTTTTCCGACAAGAATCTAGATATGGGAAAAAATGGCAAAAATAGCGGTTATTCCGACAAAAATCAAATATATCTAAAAATGACAAAGATAACGGATTTTTCGACAAAAAAAAAGATATCCCAAAAATGACAAAAATAACGGATTTTTCGGCGAAAATCAGATATGTACAAAAATGACAAAATAACGGATTTTTCCGAAAAGAATCAGATATGGGAAAAAATGGCAAAAATAGCGGTTATTCCGACAAAAATCAAATATATTTAAAAATGACAAAGTAACGGATTTTTCGACGAAAATCAGATATGTGCAAAAATGGCAAAATAACGGATTTTTCCGACAAGAATTAGATATGGAAAAAAATGACAAAAATAGCGGTTATTCCGACAAAAATCAAATATATTTAAAAATGACAAAGTAACGGATTTTTCGACGAAAATCAAATATATTTAAAAATGACAAAGTAACGGTTTTTTCGACAAAATCAGATATGTGCAAAAATGGAAAAATAACGGATTTTCCCAACAAGAATTAGATATGGAAAAAATGACAAAAATAGCGGTTATTCCGACAAAAATCAAATATATTTAAAAATGACAAAGTAACGGATTTTTCGACGAAAATCAGATATGTACAAAAATGGCAAAATAACGGATTTTTCCGACAAGAATTAGATATGGAAAAAATGCCAAAAATAGCGGTTATTCCGACAAAAATCAAATATATTTAAAAATGACAAAGTAACGGATTTTTCGACAAAAATCAGATATGTAAAAAAAAGAAAAATAACGGATTTTTCCAACAAAATCAGATATGTGCAAAAATGGAAAAATAACGGATTTTTCCGACAAGAATCAGATATGGAAAAAATGGCAAAAATAGCGGTTATTCCGACAAAAATCAAATATATTTAAAAATGACAAAGTAACGGATTTTTCGACGAAAATCAG
Source organism: Drosophila funebris (assembly GCA_018901825.1). Lineage (NCBI taxonomy): Eukaryota > Metazoa > Arthropoda > Insecta > Diptera > Drosophilidae > Drosophila > Drosophila funebris. The sequence goes on along the minus strand of JAEIFK010000389.1, from coordinate 10,481 downwards.
ATATGTACAAAAATGACAAAATAAAAAAAAAGGAAAAATGGATTTTTCCGACAAAAATTAGATATGGGAAAAAATGCCAAAAATAGCGGTTATTCCGACAAAAATCAAATATATTTAAAAATGACAAAGTAACGGTTTTTTCGACAAAATCAGATATGTGCAAAAATGGAAAAATAACGGATTTTCCCAACAAAAATTAGATATGGAAAAAATGACAAAAATAGCGGTTATTCCGACAAAAATCAAATATATTTAAAAATGACAAAGTAACGGATTTTTCGACGAAAATCAGATATGTGCAAAAATGGCAAAATAACGGATTTTCCGATAAGAATTAGATATGGGAAAAATGGCAAAAATAGCGGTTATTCCGACAAAAATCAAATATATTTAAAAATGACAAAGTAACGGATTTTTCGACGAAAATCAGATATGTGCAAAAATGGCAAAATAACGGATTTTTCCGACAAGAATCTGATATGGGAAAAAATGACAAAAATATCGGTTATTCCGACAAAAATCAAATATATCTAAAATTGACAAAGTAACGGATTTTTCGACGAAAATCAGATATGTACAAAAATGACAAAATAACGGTTTTTTCGACAAAATCAGATATATGCAAAAATGGCAAAATAACGGATTTTTCCGACAAGAATTAGATATGGAAAAAATGCCAAAAATAGCGGTTATTCCGACAAAAATCAAATATATTTAAAAATGACAAAGTAACGGTTTTTTCGACAAAATCAGATATGTGCAAAAATGGAAAAATAACGGATTTTCCCAACAAGAATTAGATATGGAAAAAATGACAAAAATAGCGGTTATTCCGACAAAAATCAAATATATTTAAAAATGACAAAGTAAAAAATTAAAAATGGCAAAATAACGGATTTTTCCGACAAGAATTAGATATGGGAAAAAATGGCAAAAATAGCAGTTATTCCGACAAAAATCAAATATATTTAAAAATGACAAAGTAAGGGATTTTTCGAAAAAAATCAGATACGTGAAAAAATGGCAAAAAAAACGGATTTATCCGACAAGAATTAGATATGAAAAAAATGCCAAAAATAGCGGTTATTCCGACAAAAATCAAATATATTTAAAAATGACAAAGTAACGGATTTTTCGACGAAAATCAGATATGTGCAAAAATGGCAAAAATAGCGGTTATTCCGACAAAAATCAAATATATCTAAAAATGACAAAATAACGGATTTTTCGGCGAAAATCAGATATGTACAAAAATAACAAAATAACGGATTTTTCCGACAAGAATTAGATATGGAAAAAATGCCAAAAATAGCGGTTATTCCGACAAAAATCAAATATATTTAAAAATGACAAAGTAACGGTTTTTTCGACAAAATCAGATATGTGCAAAAATGGAAAATAACGGATTTTTCCGACAAAAATCAAATATATTTAAAAATGACAAAGTAACGGATTTTTCGACGAAAATCAGATATGTGCAAAAAAATGGCAAAAATAGCGGTTATTCCGACAAAAATCAAATATATCTAAAAATGACAAAGTTACGGATTTTTCGACAAAAATCAGAAATGCCCAAAAATGACAAAATAACGGATTTTTTGGCGAAAATCAGATATGTACAAAAATAACAAAATAACGGATTTTCCGACAAGAATTAGATATGGGAAAAATGCCAAAAATAGCGGTTATTCCGACAAAAATCAAATATATTTAAAAATGACAAAGTAACGGTTTTTTCGACGAAAATCAGATATGTGCAAAAATGGCAAAAATAACGGATTTTTCCGACAAGAATTAGATATGGAAAAAATGCCAAAAATAGCGGTTATTCCGACAAAAATCAAATATATTTAAAAATGACAAAGTAACGGTTTTTTCGACAAAAATCAGATATGTGCAAAAATGGCAAAATAACGGATTTTCCGACAAGAATTAGATATGGGAAAAATGCCAAAAATAGCGGTTATTCCGACAAAAATCAAATATATTTAAAAATGACAAAGTAACGGATTTTTCGACGAAAATCAGATATGTGCAAAAATGGCAAAATAACGGATTTTTCCGACAAGAATTAGATATGGAAAAAATGACAAAAATAGCGGTTATTCCGACAAAAATCAAATATATTTAAAAATGACAAAGTAACGGATTTTTTCGACGAAAATCAGATATGTGCAAAAATGGCAAAATAACGGATTTTTCCGACAAGAATTAGATATGGGAAAAAATGGCAAAAATAGCGGTTATTCCGACAAAAATCAAATATATTTAAAAATGACAAAGTAACGGATTTTTCGACGAAAATCAGATATGTGCAAAAATGGCAAAATAACGGATTTTTCCGACAAGAATTAGATATGGGAAAAAATGGCAAAAATAGCGGTTATTCCGACAAAAATCAAATATATTTAAAAATGACAAAATAACGGATTTTTCGACGAAAATCAGATATGTACAAAAATGGCAAAATAACGGATTTTTCCGACAAGAATTAGATATGGAAAAAATGCCAAAAATAGCGGTTATTCCGACAAAAATCAAATATATTTAAAAATGACAAAGTAACGGTTTTTTCGACGAAAATCAGATATGTGCAAAAATGGAAAAAATAACGGATTTTTCCGACAAAAATCAAATATATTTAAAAATGACAAAAATAACGGATTTTTCGACAAAAATCAGATATGTCCAAAAATGACAAAATAACGGATTTTTCGGCGAAAATCAGATATGTACAAAAATGACAAAATAACGGATTTTTCCGACAAGAATCAGATATGGGAAAAAATGCCAAAAATAGCGGTTATTCCGACAAAAATCAAATATATTTAAAAATGACAAAGTAACGGTTTTTTCGACGAAAAATCAGATATGTGCAAAAATGGCAAAATAACGGATTTTCCGACAAGAATTAGATATGGGAAAAAATGCCAAAAATAGCGGTTATTCCGACAAAAATCAAATATATTTAAAAATGACAAAGTAACGGTTTTTTTCGACGAAAATCAGATATGTGCAAAAATGGCAAAATAACGGATTTTCCGACAAGAATTAGATATGGGAAAAATGGCAAAAATAGCGGTTATTCCGACAAAAATCAAATATATTTAAAAATGACAAAGTAACGGATTTTTCGACGAAAATCAGATATGTGCAAAAATGGCAAAATAACGGATTTTTCCGACAAGAATCTAGATATGGGAAAAAAATGACAAAAATAGCGGTTATTCCGACAAAAATCAAATATATCTAAAAATGACAAAATAACGGATTTTTCGACGAAAATCAAATATATTTAAAAATGACAAAGTAACGGTTTTTTCGACAAAATCAGATATGTGCAAAAATGGAAAAATAACGGATTTTTCCGACAAGAATTAGATATGGAAAAAATGCCAAAAATAGCGGTTATTCCGACAAAAATCAAATATATTTAAAAATGACAAAGTAACGGATTTTTCGACGAAAATCAGATATGTGCAAAAATGGCAAAATAACGGATTTTTCCGACAAGAATTAGATATGGGAAAAATGGCAAAAATAGCGGTTATTCCGACAAAAATCAAATATATTTAAAAATGACAAAGTAACGGATTTTTCGACGAAAATCAGATATGTGCAAAAATGGCAAAATAACGGATTTTTCCGACAAGAATCTGATATGGGAAAAAATGACAAAAATAGCGGTTATTCCGACAAAAATCAAATATATCTAAAAATGACAAAGTAACGGATTTTTCGACAAAAATCAAATATATTTAAAAATGACAAAATAACGGATTTTTCCGAAAAAAATCAGATATGTGAAAAAATGGCAAAAATAACGGATTTTTCCGACAAGAATTAGATATGAAAAAAATGCCAAAAATAGCGGTTATTCCGACAAAAATCAAATATATTTAAAAAATGACAAAATAACGGATTTTTCCGACAAAAATCAGATATGTGCAAAAAATGGCAAAAATAGCGGTTATTCCGACAAAAATCAAATATATTTAAAAATGACAAAATAACGGATTTTTCGACGAAAATCAGATATGTGCAAAAATGGCAAAATAACGGATTTTTCCGACAAGAATTAGATATGGAAAAAATGGCAAAAATAGCGGTTATTCCGACAAAAATCAAATATATTTAAAAATGACAAAGTAACGGTTTTTTCGACAAAAATCAGATATGTGCAAAAATGGAAAAATAACGGATTTTTCCGACAAAAATCAAATATATTTAAAAATGACAAAATAACGGATTTTTCGACGAAAATCAGATATGTGCAAAAATGGAAAAATAACGGATTTTTCCGACAAGAATTAGATATGGAAAAAATGGCAAAAATAGCGGTTATTCCGACAAAAATCAAATATATTTAAAAATGACAAAGTAACGGTTTTTTCGACAAAATCAGATATGTGCAAAAATGGAAAAATAACGGATTTTCCCAACAAGAATTAGATATGGAAAAAATGACAAAAATAGCGGTTATTCCGACAAAAATCAAATATATTTAAAAATGACAAAGTAACGGATTTTTCGACGAAAATCAGATATGTGCAAAAATGGCAAAATAACGGATTTTTCCGACAAGAATCTGATATGGGAAAAAATGGCAAAAATAGCGGTTATTCCGACAAAAATCAAATATATCTAAAAATGACAAAGATAACGGATTTTTCGACAAAAATCAGATATGCCCAAAAATGACAAAATAACGGATTTTTCGGCGAAAATCAGATATGTACAAAAATGACAAAATAACGGATTTTTCCGAAAAGAATCAGATATGGGAAAAAATGGCAAAAATAGCGGTTATTCCGACAAAAATCAAATATATTTAAAAATGACAAAGTAACGGTTTTTTCGACAAAATCAGATATGTGCAAAAATGGAAAAATAACGGATTTTCCCAACAAAAATTAGATATGGAAAAAATGACAAAAATAGCGGTTATTCCGACAAAAATCAAATATATTTAAAAATGACAAAGTAACGGATTTTTCGACGAAAATCAGATATGTGCAAAAATGGCAAAATAACGGATTTTCCGACAAGAATTAGATATGGGAAAAAATGGCAAAAATAGCGGTTATTCCGACAAAAAATCAAATATATTTAAAAATGACAAAGTAACGGATTTTTCGACAAAATCAGATATGTGCAAAAATGGAAAAATAACGGATTTTCCCAACAAAAATTAGATATGGAAAAAATGACAAAAATAGCGGTTATTCCGACAAAAATCAAATATATTTAAAAATGACAAAGTAACGGATTTTTCGACGAAAATCAGATATGTGCAAAAATGGAAAAATAACGGATTTTCCCAACAAGAATTAGATATGGAAAAAATGACAAAAATAGCGGTTATTCCGACAAAAATCAAATATATTTAAAAATGACAAAGTAACGGATTTTTCGACGAAAATCAGATATGTGCAAAAATGGCAAAATAACGGATTTTTCCGACAAGAATCTGATATGGGAAAAAATGGCAAAAATAGCGGTTATTCCGACAAAAATCAAATATATCTAAAAATGACAAAGATAACGGATTTTTCGACAAAAATCAGATATGTCCAAAAATGACAAAATAACGGATTTTTCGACGAAAATCAGATATGTACAAAAATGACAAAATAACGGATTTTTCCGAAAAGAATCAGATATGGGAAAAAATGGCAAAAATAGCGGTTATTCCGACAAAAATCAAATATATTTAAAAATGACAAAGTAACGGTTTTTTCGACAAAATCAGATATGTGCAAAAATGGAAAAATAACGGATTTTCCCAACAAAAATTAGATATGGAAAAAATGACAAAAATAGCGGTTATTCCGACAAAAAATCAAATATATTTAAAAATGACAAAGTAACGGATTTTTCGACGAAAATCAGATATGTGCAAAAATGGCAAAATAACGGATTTTCCGACAAGAATTAGATATGGGAAAAAATGGCAAAAATAGCGGTTATTCCGACAAAAATCAAATATATTTAAAAATGACAAAGTAACGGTTTTTTCGACGAAAATCAGATATGTGCAAAAATGGAAAAATAACGGATTTTCCCAACAAAAATTAGATATGGAAAAAAATGACAAAAATAGCGGTTATTCCGACAAAAATCAAATATATTTAAAAATGACAAAGTAACGGATTTTTCGACGAAAATCAGATATGTGCAAAAATGGCAAAATAACGGATTTTTCCGACAAGAATCAGATATGGGAAAAAATGACAAAAATAGCGGTTATTCCGACAAAAATCAAATATATTTAAAAATGACAAAATAACGGTTTTTTCGACAAAATCAGATATATGCAAAAATGGCAAAATAACGGATTTTTCCGACAAGAATTAGATATGGAAAAAATGCCAAAAATAGCGGTTATTCCGACAAAAATCAAATATATTTAAAAATGACAAAGTAACGGTTTTTTCGACAAAATCAGATATGTGCAAAAATGGAAAAATAACGGATTTTCCCAACAAGAATTAGATATGGAAAAAATGACAAAAATAGCGGTTATTCCGACAAAAATCAAATATATTTAAAAATGACAAAGTATTTTCGACGAAAAAAAAATGGCAAAATAACGGATTTTTCCGACAAGAATTAGATATGGGAAAAAATGGCAAAAATAGCGGTTATTCCGACAAAAATCAAATATAAATAAAAATGACAAAGTAACGGATTTTTCGAAAAAAATCAGATATGTGAAAAAATGGCAAAATAACGGATTTTTCCGACAAGAATTAGATATGGAAAAAATGCCAAAAATAGCGGTTATTCCGACAAAAATCAAATATATTTAAAAATGACAAAGTAACGGTTTTTTCGACGAAAATCAGATATGTGCAAAAATGGAAAAAATAACGGATTTTTCCGACAAAAATCAAATATATTTAAAAATGACAAAGTAACGGATTTTTCGACGAAAATCAGATATGTGCAAAAATGGCAAAAATAGCGGTTATTCCGACAAAAATCAAATATATCTAAAAATGACAAAATAACGGATTTTTCGGCGAAAATCAGATATGTACAAAAATGACAAAATAACGGATTTTTCCGACAAGAATTAGATATGGAAAAAATGCAAAAATAACGGATTTTCCGACAAGAATTAGATATGGAAAAATGGCAAAAATAGCGGTTATTCCGACAAAAATCAAATATATTTAAAAATGACAAAGTAACGGTTTTTTCGACAAAAATCAGATATGTGCAAAAATGGAAAAATAACGGATTTTCCCAACAAAAATTAGATATGGAAAAAATGACAAAAATAGCGGTTATTCCGACAAAAATCAAATATATTTAAAAATGACAAAGTAACGGATTTTTCGACGAAAATCAGATATGTGCAAAAATGGCAAAATAACGGATTTTCCGACAAGAATTAGATATGGGAAAAATGGCAAAAATAGCGGTTATTCCGACAAAAATCAAATATATTTAAAAATGACAAAGTAACGGATTTTTCGACGAAAATCAGATATGTGCAAAAATGGCAAAAATAACGGATTTTTCCGACAAAAAATCAAATATATTTAAAAATGACAAAGTAACGGATTTTTCGACGAAAATCAGATATGTACAAAAATGACAAAATAACGGATTTTTCCGACAAGAATTAGATATGGAAAAAATGGCAAAAATAGCGGTTATTCCGACAAAAATCAAATATATCTAAAAATGACAAAATAACGGATTTTTCGGCGAAAATCAGATATGTACAAAAATGACAAAATAACGGATTTTTCCGACAAGAATTAGATATGGAAAAAATGCCAAAAATAGCGGTTATTCCGACAAAAAATCAAATATATTTAAAAATGACAAAATAACGGATTTTTCCGACAAAATCAGAATTAGATATGGGAAAAATGCCAAAAAATAGCGGTTATTCCGACAAAAATCAAATATATTTAAAAATGACAAAGTAACGGTTTTTTCGACAAAATCAGATATGTGCAAAAATGGAAAAATAACGGATTTTTCCGACAAGAATCAGATATGGAAAAAAATGGCAAAAATAGCGGTTATTCCGACAAAAATCAAATATATTTAAAAAGGACAAAATAACGGATTTTTCGGCGAAAATCAGATATGTACAAAAATGACAAAATAACGGATTTTCCGACAAGAATTAGATATGGGAAAAATGGCAAAAATAGCGGTTATTCCGACAAAAATCAAATATATTTAAAAATGACAAAGTAACGGTTTTTTCGACAAAATCAGATATATGCAAAAATGGAAAAATAACGGATTTTTCCGACAAGAATTAGATATGGAAAAAATGCCAAAAATAGCGGTTATTCCGACAAAAATCAAATATATTTAAAAATGACAAAGTAACGGTTTTTTCGACAAAATCAGATATGTGCAAAAATGGAAAAATAACGGATTTTCCCAACAAGAATTAGATATGGAAAAAATGACAAAAATAGCGGTTATTCCGACAAAAAATCAAATATATTTAAAAATGACAAAGTAACGGATTTTTCGACGAAAATCAGATATGTGCAAAAATGGCAAAATAACGGATTTTTCCGACAAGAATTAGATATGGGAAAAAATGGCAAAAATAGCAGTTATTCCGACAAAAAATCAAATATATTTAAAAATGACAAGTAAGGGATTTTTCGAAAAAAATCAGATACGTGAAAAAATGGCAAAAAAAAAACGGATTTTTCCGACAAGAATTAGATATGGAAAAAATGACAAAAATAGCGGTTATTCCGACAAAAATCAAATATATTTAAAAATGACAAAGTAACGGATTTTTCGACGAAAATCAGATATGTGCAAAAATGGCAAAATAACGGATTTTCCGACAAGAATTAGATATGGGAAAAAATGGCAAAAATAGCGGTTATTCCGACAAAAATCAAATATATTTAAAAATGACAAAGTAACGGATTTTTCGACGAAAATCAGATATGTGCAAAAATGGCAAAATAACGGATTTTTCCGACAAGAATCTGATATGGGAAAAAATGACAAAAATAGCGGTTATTCCGACAAAAATCAAATATATCTAAAAATGACAAAGTAACGGATTTTTCGACGAAAATCAGATATGTACAAAAATGACAAAATAACGGTTTTTTCGACAAAATCAGATATATGCAAAAATGGCAAAATAACGGATTTTTCCGACAAGAATTAGATATGGAAAAAATGACAAAAATAGCGGTTATTCCGACAAAAATCAAATATATTTAAAAATGACAAAGTAACGGATTTTTTGGCCAAAATCAGATATGTGCAAAAATGGCAAAATAACGGATTTTTCCGACAAGAATCAGATATGGGAAAAAATGACAAAAATAGCGGTTATTCCGACAAAAATCAAATATATTTAAAAATGACAAAATAACGGATTTTTTCGACGAAAATCAGATATGTGCAAAAATGGCAAAATAACGGATTTTTCCGACAAGAATTAGATATGGAAAAAATGCCAAAAATAGCGGTTATTCCGACAAAAAATCAAATATATTTAAAAATGACAAAGTAACGGTTTTTTCGACGAAAATCAGATATGTGCAAAAATGGAAAAATAACGGATTTTCCCAACAAGAATCAGATATGGAAAAAATGACAAAAATAGCGGTTATTCCGACAAAAATCAAATATATTTAAAAATGACAAAGTAAAAATAAAATAACGGATTTTTCCGACAAGAAAATCAGATATGGGAAAAATGACAAAAATATCGGTTATTCCGACAAAAATCACAAAAATGACAAAATAACGGTTTTTTCGACAAAATCAGATATATGCAAAAATGGCAAAATAACGGATTTTTCCGACAAGAATTAGATATGGAAAAAATGCCAAAAATAGCGGTTATTCCGACAAAAATCAAATATATTTAAAAATGACAAAGTAACGGTTTTTTCGACGAAAATCAGATATGTGCAAAAATGGAAAAATAACGGATTTTCCCAACAAGAATTAGATATGGGAAAAAATGGCAAAAATAGCAGTTCAAAAAACAAATATATTTAAAAATGACAAGTAAGGGATTTTTCGAAAAAAATCAGATACGTGAAAAAAAATAAAAAACGGATTTATCCCCGACAAAAATTAGATATGAAAAAAATGCCAAAAATAGCGGTTATTCCGACAAAAATCAAATATATTTAAAAATGACAAAGTAACGGTTTTTTCGACAAAATCAGATATGTGCAAAAATGGAAAAATAACGGATTTTTCCGACAAAATCAAATATATTTAAAAATGACAAAGTAACGGATTTTTCGACGAAAATCAGATATGTGCAAAAATGGCAAAAATAGCGGTTATTCCGACAAAAATCAAATATATCTAAAAATGACAAAATAACGGATTTTTCGGCGAAAATCAGATATGTACAAAAATAACAAAATAACGGATTTTTCCGACAAGAATTAGATATGGAAAAAATGCCAAAACGGATTTTCCGATAAGAATTAGATATGGGAAACATG
>JAEIFK010000388.1:0-92500 GCA_018901825.1 Drosophila funebris | reverse complement strand
TTTATGCTTAGACAACTTATGTGTTGCTGCCCAAGATGTCTTGAATATCAAACATATACATATGTACACATGCTGGAAAAATAGAGAAATCTGAAATTTCAGGCTTTAACCAAGTTTCAGTAAAGACAATCACGTTAAAATCAAAAAATTACGCTATCAACATATAATTTGGGAAAGTTTAGTATTAAGGCCTCTAACGTTTTGATAGGAAAAGGAAGAGATGATTTTGGTTTTTTGCCACCACATTAGAAGAGGAAGCGTCAGCAGGAATTCCAGGCGGTGTAATCGGAGGCCGATTTATTTTAGTTTGAACATACTCTTTAACAATTAGGTTCAGCGGCCCAGAAGAATTACAACAAAATTTCTTTGAAAACTTCAGCCGAGACCCCAATTTTAAAAGGAAATATCTCTAGCATACGTGAATTTAAATTTATCTACCCCTCTATGCTAGTCGTTTTTAACTTTTGATAAAATAAAGGCTTTGACATCCTCAACCGATGTATCGAGAGCAAGCCTTGAAACAAAAATTTGCTTTCGCGGTTGGAACCACTGAAAGAGGCATAACACCCCTACACTCCAGAATAGGTACAGCCAAAGGCTGAGGGAGAATGAGGTACAGTCTTGTTAGCAGAAGAAGCAGGGAAGAGGGGTGTTAAATGTCATAAGTTGCCGATCACTAACCGTAGGGGTTTACGGACAAGAGGCAAGAAATATGGCAGGAGTGACGGTGAAATCAGATGGGCTATGAATAGGGATACTGATTACTTCAGCAGGCAAGGAAGGTCAATCAAAAACTTTTAAGTTATTAAATGTATCTTCCAAAGCCTGAAATTCACCCTGTAATTTTGCAAAGGATGAACTTACGGCACGGGAAACCATGTCGTGTATGCCTCATAAACATTTGCATGTTTAATTCAGCCTCACGACAAGGCTCACAGCACCATCTAAGTCCGGACTTGCTACTGATGTAGTCCTTGACACGTTGTGTGAAACCAACACACTTAACGAGAGCTACATTATCACATAGCCAATAACAAATTAGGTCAGCCTTCGAGTCGGACTGTCATTTACAATTTTAATATAGCAGACCAACATTATTGAAAAACTAATAATATGCTCCAATAAAGTACTGCACAAGAAAAAAAATAAAGAAGAAACAAAGATAGCAAAATACAACAACACAAACGCATATCAATGCAGCCAAAAGAAACGACTGAATATGACAACAACAACACAAACGATGCAGCGCAGATATCTAAACCCAAACGCACAAACGCACAGACGTACAAAAATTGAGAGAACGAGAGCGGGAGAGACAGAAGTGCGCGATCTAAAAATAGCACAAACTTAGGCCGCCGTACAAAGCGAAGAAAAATAACACAAACGAAAACACAAAAATTGACAACAATTTAAAATGCTTTTGGGTATAAAACAAAATTTTGTTTAAATGATGAAGAAAAAAAATTACAGTACACAAACCCACAATTATTTGAAATTAACATGCGAAATACAGACAAGAACACAAATTACTCACAAAACACAACTAAAAATCACGTCTAGGTACAATGGACGCACAATGACAATGAAACTTTTACTTAAATACAAAAAGTGCAACAACAAAAAAAAACACGTTGCAAGTGTTTTCAAAATATATATATTAAAAGAAAAACACATAAGATGCGTTTTAAGCAAAAAGTGCTAAACCAAACCAGTCGAAAAGGCTACAGTCGACCGCATTCGACAGTATAATACCCTGTACAGGCTTCTATATTAAGAGTATTTTGATAATAACAGGTGTTTAAAGAAAACCCCTTTGAAACTCTGATTTTGCATATGAATTCTTTGCTTGCCTATAGCAGCTAACTTTCACATATTTATACACATTCAATCAAAAGCTGAGTGTTACGACACTTAATTTACTTATGCCTGTGTCGCAGTAGTTCCCTATCTCGCTCGCACAAATATGCACACATGGTAAGCAGACGCATGTGTCACAGTCGTTCGCTGTCTCACTCGCACACATGTGTCTGCCTGCTGCTCTACGATTCCGTGGAAAAATAACTTTTATTGCTGATTATCTGTCTTATTTACAAACCGATCTTGATGAAACTTTCAGCGTTCATTCTATATATCATTCTTAACGCACCTGTTAAGTTAGAAGTGTCTACGTTGAAAAATGTGGCTATTATTCGTTTTTTCGATTTGCGGGGGGAAGGGGGGAGGTATCCAAACTTTAAAATAAACTTGATCTGCGTATGGTATACAGGAACCTTGATGCCAAATTTGGTGCCTCTAGCTCTTATAGTTGCTGAGATCGACGCGTTCATACAGACGGACAGACGGACGGACGGACAGACGGACAGACAGACAGACAGACAGACGGACATGGCTCAAGAATATATATACTTTATAGGGTCGGAGATGCCTCCTTCTGCCTGTTACAAAAATTTGTTTTCACAAAGTTAATATATCCCTGTACAGGGTATAAAAAACATTGCAAGTGTTATTAAACTAAAAAAAAAAATCACAGCAACAACAAGATCAATGAAACAGCACCCACAACAACAGTAACAATAATAAAAGTGATGACAAATGTGCGATGACAAACATCTGAGCTCATAGGCCCTGGATTATTGCAGCAGTCTACGAGTGTGAGGTGGCGGCCGCCACTTGTGAAATCGCTGGAATAGAAAACAAACATTCAACAAGTGGGAGAGGCAATCGGGCCCTTACGGGGGAAACTGCAAGATTTACAAAAAAATTTGTATAGCAATTAGATGAGCGACATCGAAATACAAGAAGCTGCTCCTATTCAACAAAGGGATTTGCCGACGTTGCAAGAGCCCTTCAGGCAAATCCAGCCGATGGACCATGCCTACTCACAATGGCTGAGTACCGGGCTCGTCAAGAGAAGAAGCCCGTTTGCGAAACAACGCAAGCGGGCTCCATAATTGCGAATGCCCCAATTTGCTTTAAATTTAAGTTCTAATCTCAAGCCTATGCGGGAAACCGTTACTTAAAAATACTAACCACTGACACCATCTGTCTGTACAAGTTATTGTATACATAAAAATTGTCAGACAGACAGATGGCAGAACATTAACAATTCTTCAAGTAACAAAAAAAATTAAAAAATTTTTTTCCTAAAGAATTCAAATTGTTTTTATAACTGTTCTTATAAAACAAATGTTTCAAATCCAACAAATTTTTATATAAAACAATGTTTTCAATTCAATTCAATTTTAAACAGTAACAAAATGATAGAGAATATAAACCAAATTTTCTTATGAAAGCCATACAAATCTTAACCATGTTTAGGGAATTTAAGCCCATTGGACATTGTTATAGTAAAGAAGAAGAGGTAGAAAAACTTGTTAACGTAAATGCAAAGTAAATAAATACAATTTAAAAATATATACGCCCAAAATGGCAATAGTAGACGTTAAGCCAGTGGACTCCACTGCTAATGTCATTAATAAAGTAGAGTCAAATAGTAATAACCTAAAGCTAATACACGCACTGTTAATAATAATTGTTGTTATAATGTGTGCAAATTGTTTTTATAAGCTATATAAATTACACAGCAATTGTTTAAAAAATAAATATATGAGTCAGGCAAATGATCTAGACAAAATCTGATAAAAAAGAGCACAAACAACATTGCAAAAATTAACCATATAATTAATTTTGTAACTTTAAGAAAATGAAATAAAATAAATATAATGAATTACAAATAAAAAAAAATATAAATATTAACTAAAATATGGCTACACTAAAGACAATTTGGGAAACATATGATAGAGTTAAGTTTACCCTTGTTTTAAAGAAAGAGTTTAAATCCATAATATAATGGAATGAAATGAACTATAGAAAAAAATAAATAACATAAAAATTTACTTTGATAAATCATATAAGTCACTTACACAAAACAGGCCAATTCAAAAAAATACTATTAAGAAACATGTAGAAGTACTAGTAAAATGCTTTAATGAAGCACGTATACTAATACATGGCCAGAGAGAAAAATTAAATCAAGATTATTGGTCCCAAGTATCAATATTTTTAATAAGACTACGATCTAATTTAATATCAATTTAGATATATCAGTACCGACCATACTTAACACTTCTCTAACAGTTGAAACTGGTGATGAACCGGAATCAACAGAACAAATTGACACTGACCAAATAGAACCAGAAGAGCTTGAAAACTCCAAAATAGAAGACCAAGAATTAAATAATCTTACTATTCCAGCTGTTTTGATGTCAGATCTGGATAATTCTATAGATTCTGAAACTTGTTCAAGCATAATAGAGAATAAATTAAGCAGCAAAATCACAATGGCGCAAACTAATATTGATTTTATTAATACAGCACCCAAGCTTATAACAGTTTTTGATGGTAAAGCTGAAAACTTAACAAGTTTCATTGATGCATTAGAAATATTAGAAATAATAAAAGGCGAACTCGAACAATTAGCTGTTTCTATAATAAAATCAAGGCTAAAAGGTATTTATAAGACTACTCAACGACTACTACTTTCGAACAACGAAGTAGTCAAAACTAATGTAGAATATAGAGAAAAAGCTGTATTATCTCAATTTTCGAAAAATTTCTCTACAATTCCAATCATAGCTTTTAAGCTTATGCATCCAATATAATGATATATTCGGATTGGAAACTGAACCAATAAGCACAAATAATTTTTAATAAACAAAAACTGAGATCTTAAGATGATTAGCCAGTGTATATAAAAAATTACAGAAGCCCACACAGTCAGGTGAACGAAATACAGAAACGAGTCGGAAAATTGATCACCGATGGTATTGTTGAACCATCTGTATCTGAATATAATAGCCCATTATTACTTGTCCCTAAAAAACCATCTCCAGATTCAGAACAAAAGAAATGGCGATTAGTGATTGACTATCGTCAAATTAATAAAAAATTACCCTTCGGACTAAAAATAGCGCCTAATTTATTTCAGAGAATAATGACTATAGCATCCTCTGGATTAGAACCCTCACAAGCATTCCTTTATGTGGATGACTTAATAGTTATAGGTTGTTCCGAAAAACATTTGCTCAACGAGGCGCATTCGACAGTATAGTACCTTGCATCAGTATTTACAGCTGAAGGTGGGTAAGACTACAGTCGACCGCAGTCGACAGTGGGAGACTCTGTACTAATCGTGAATAGCAAAATCTACGCATTCAAAAACTATTGTACAGATAGCAATACGAATCTTCCGAGCCTCGAACTGGCGATCCCTTGATTCACAGTCTAATGCTCTACGCCCTGTGCCGCGCACCCGTAGCGAGTCTTGCTGTTGTTGTTGCTGTAATGCTGCTCAGCCCTCATGAACTTGTAGGTCATTCATTCCTTAAAATCTCCATTGTTTATGGTCCGATCGGGATGAAAATGATCGGGAAAACGTCCGCACACATGCACACTCTTTGTGTACCAAATCTGCCAAATGTGTCAAGTCTGTAGCTCTTATAATACGTTTTTTTCGATTTGCGGGGGCGGAAGTGGGCGTGGCAAAAATCTAAAACAAACATGATCTGCCTGCACACTATAAGAGTGTTGTCACCAAATTTGGTAACTCTGGCTCGTATAGTCTCTGAGATCTAGGTGTTCATACGGACGGACAGACGGAGAGACGGACAGGCTGACAGACGGACATGGCTATATCGTCTCGGCTGTTGATGCTGGTCAAGAATATATATACTTTATAGGGTCGGAGATAACTCCTTCTGCCTGTTACGCACAAATCGCTTTCGTCAAACTTAGAAGACTATGTACTTTTTTAAAGTACAGAGTCTAAAAAAGGTACATAAGGATAGATTACAAATTTATAACAATTGAATTGAAAACTTTCATATAAACAAAGAAAACAGGTTCGAACGTATAATACAAAAACAATTACAAAGAAAACAGAATTAAAAAATTTTTCTGGTCTTCTGTAGAAACAGAAGTGTTTTAATTATGCTCCACAGGGGAGCTAATACAGTTTATACTGTCGTGAGACAGGTTAGTTTTACCCTACTAGGGTCGTATCTGTGCTGGACTTCAATGATAAATAAGGGACAATTTGCATTGTATGGATTCTAAGCCGTTAAAAGTTTATTATTTATTTAATAGACGACAATGGATGTGATGCGATGTGATGATAATAGAGAATAGTGATGGAGAATCTTCCACCACCTGATTCCGCGCTAAAACATTATTTAATACAATGACAAAGCCTAGAGTCAATTGTAAACGACTTTAATAACAGGCAAGGTGTTGTAAGTGGTTGAGCAGCTGCCATACTGCGATCCACTAAAGCTTTTCCTTTGCTTGATGATTCGAGAATATAATCAAGGGGATCAGTCGAGGCGCATGCGACATTTGGTACCATGCATCAGTATTTTTAACTGAAAGAGGCTAAGGCTACAGTCGACCGCAGTCGACAGTGGGAGACTCTGTACTTTTCGTTAGAAGCAAAAAGAAGGGGGCGCGACAAAAACTTAAAATCTTATCTAATCTAATGTCGCGTGCAAATCCTATGTCTTCTAAGTTGAGCTACTGCTTTATAACGTTCACATGCAGCAATTTTAGAATGTCTTCTAAGTAGAGCTACTGCTTTATAACGCTCACATGCTGCAATCTCAATACTTATGCAGCACGAATTTTAGCATATGACATATATGTACATAAATTCGAATTTCTAATAATACCCTGTAGGAGCGATACATTAACTTTGTGAAAAAAATGTCCGTGTGTCTGTCTGTCTGTCTGTCTGTCCGTCTGTATGAACGCGTCGATCTCAGCAACTATAAGAGCTAGAGACACCAAATTTGGCATGAAGGTTCCTCTATACCGTCCGCAGATCAAGTTTGTTTCAAATTTTGGATACCTCCCCGCCTTCCCCCGCAAATCGATCAAATCACTTTATACCCTGTTAACAGTATGTATTTCTGAACGTACATATTTCTAACTTAACAGGTGTTTAAAAAATACTGTTCTGAAACATATGTGAAAGTTTCATAAAGATCGGTCCAGGAATAAGGAAGACATTCAGAAAAGAAAATAGATGGAAAAGACTAGAACATTTTGCAACGAATCGCACTGCTTTGCCAACAATTAGAATTCATTGCATGCTTATAGCTGCTAGCTTTTCCAAGTGAGCACATTCTCGCGCGTTAAGCTGAGTTGTGTTACTTCAAATGTCATGCTGCTTGCTGACAATTATATTGCAAGTTTAAACGTAATGTATGCAGAGATTTGTAAAAATTAATAAATTATTATGATATTTGTAATATTAGAGTTTGCCTTTCAAGAATTGATTATTCTAATGATCATTTGCATTTTAAATACTGGCGAGCAAGTGAGGTCCATGAAAAAATAAGATGTTCTTTTTTCTATTGAATCGTTGCGGTTGCGCCAAGCAGTAAATGTGTGCGAGCGAGACAGCGAACGTGCAGACGTATATGAAATGACGTAGCACTAAGCTTTTCATCAAAAACTTGCTGATATAAGCATACAAAGTATTCCTATGCTAATTGACAGTTACAAAAGAGTATTCTTTAAACACCTGTTATGTTATTTCTTTTATTTTAACCAAAGTACCTATTATCAAAATATTTTTAATATAGAAGCCTGTACAGGGTATTATACTGTCGAATGCGGTCGACTATAGCCTTTTCGACTGGTTTTATTTATATTTCTTAAAGATTTTGATACATTCTGACAAATGAGGCAGACTTTATAATAAATATTTAAATAAAATATTAATATTTAATTATTAATTGAAAAACCAGTCGAAAAGGCTACAGTCGACCGCATTCGACAGTATAATACCCGGTACAGGCTTCTATATTAAGAGTATTTTGATAAAAGATACTTTGATTAAAATAAAAGTAAGAACATAACAGGTGTTTAAAGAAAACCCCTTTGAAACTCGCATTTTGCATATGAATTCTTTGCTTGCTTATAGCAGCTAACTTTCACATATTTATACATATTCAATCAAAAGCTGAGTGTTACGACACTTAATTTACTTATGCCTGTGTCGCAGTAGTTCCCTATCTCGCTCGCACAAATATGCACACATGGTAAGCAAACGCATGTGTCACAGTCGTTCGCTGTCTCGCTCGCACACATGTGCTGCCTGCTGCTCTTCGATTCCGTGGAAAAATAACTTTTATGGCTGATTATCTGTCTTATTTAAAAGCCGGTCTTGATGAAACTTTCAGCGTTCCTTCTACATATCATTCTTAACGCACCTGTTAAGTTAGAAGTGTCTACGTTGAAAAATGTGGCTATTATTCGTTTTTTTCGATTTGCGTGCGAAGGGGGGAGGTATCCAAAATTTAAAATAAACTTGATCTGCGCATGGTATACAGGAACCTTGATGCCAAATTTGGTGTCTCTAGCTCTTATAGTTGCTGAGATCGACGCGTTCATACAGACGGACAGACGGACAGACAGACAGACGGACATGGCTCAATCGACCCGGCTGTTGATGCTGATCAAGAATATATATACTTTATAGGGTCGGAGATGTCTCGTTCTGCCTGTTACAAAAATTTTTTCACAAAGTTAATATATCCCTGTACAGGGTATAATAAAACACAAATTTGTAATTGTCAGCAGCGCGATATAAACCCGCGTACTCACGGCGTGTCTTGTTGTTGCTCTAATGCTGCTCAGCCCGTCATTCATTCCTTAAAATCTCCTTTGTTTATAGTTCGATCGTGATCGGAAAACGTCCGCCCCCGGTCACACTCGATGTGTGCCAAGTCTGCCATGTGTGCCAAGTCTGTAGCTCTTATGATACGTTTTTTTCGATTTGCGTGGGCGGAAGGGGGGCGTGGAAAAAATCTAAAACAAATTTGGTAACTCTAGCTCTTATAGTCTCTGAGATCTAGGTGTTCATACGGACGGACAGACGGACAGACTGACAGACGGACATGGCTATATCGTCTCGGCTGTTGAGGATGATCAAGAATATATATACTTTTACTAGGTCGGAGATGAATCTTTCTGCGTGTTACGCACAAATGGCTTTCTTCAAACTTAGAAGACTATGTACTTTTTAAAGTACAGAATCTAAAAACGAGAAAATATATATTAAAGGTATGTAATATGTAATATGTATGTAATATATAGGGTTGTCGAATAGGCGTTATTAGTTCTGGCCTGAGGTGGCTGGTCAGCGTTTATGTCTGCCATTTTCAATAATACTTGACCGAAAATTAGTGGAGCGAGTCTCAGTGCACGTCTTGAGTCTTGGAGCTTCCAAATCGAATAGGACGACTCGACAGTTCTCTATTCACTCAACCTAACACTGAGCCACACTGACGACAACATATGTTGTCGTCCCACTCTTTTCAGTTCTGTACAATACCAAAAGGATCTTTTAGTTCTGTCTAATACCATAAGGAATACTGCCTTTTACCACACTAATCAATTCACCTCAAAAGCCAGACGCGCAATTCAAATAAGCAACCTCTCTCCGACACGGCCATTCTGACCACTTACACGTCCTCGTGTAATACAAAACAGAATTCTTCACCAGATTCGATTTCAACTCAATTGTACAAACAAAACTTAATTATCAGTTACAAATTTCCATTTCCTGAAATCGTAACATAATCTTTCATCTTTCTCATTTTAAAATTGTTTCTTATTATCTTTTTCTTTACATATCTCAATTAAATTTACTTTTCTAACCTTCCGGGCCAGGTACCGCCACCTAGCATCGACAACACCACAATACAACCACCAGTGCCACACTGGTCACACATCACACTAGTGCCACACTAGCCATTACAGTCTATTTCAACTGCTTCTCTCTTCTCATCAGTGCCACACTGATCACACATGACGCTAGTGCCACACTAGCCCTTACAGTCTATTTCAACTGTATTTTTCTTCTCACCAGTGCCACACAGACCAGACGGACATGGCTCACTCGACTCGGCTGTTGATGCTGATCAAGAATATATATACTTTATAGCGTCGGAGATGCCTCCTTCTGCCTCTTACATAATTTTTTCACAAAACTAAAATATCCCTGTACAGGGTATAAAAAGGCTACAGTCGACCGCAACCGAAAGTATACATGTTGCATATGAGTTAAGGCCAAACATTACGAACAGTCAAATCCCAATCACGACTCTAGCGCATGTAGCACATCCAACATGCGCAGATAGTCAGATCATTGACAACAAGAACTGCAAGCCCAGCGCAACCCAACGCCAAACAACGAACAGGTGCATTGACCACAGTCAAGACGGCAGCGCATCAGCCACGCGCGCTGCATCAGCAGAATGTCTGCACTGGCCAAATCGTGGGAACGCCAATGACACCCAACACCCAAGTCACAACGGCAGCAGCGACAACGGCAGCAGCGAAGGTTTCGTTAATAAGTAATTTTGATTGTTTAAGTTAGTTCTAATTCGACCGCAATAAAGGCCTGATGGCTATATTTTTTTATAAAACAAAAAATTCGAATGAATTAATTTATGTATACACACTCGATCAATAGCTGAGTGTTAAGTCGCTTCATTTACTTCTGCATATATCGCAGTCGTTCGTTGTCTCGCTCGCACACATGGGCTGCCCATAAAGCGCAACGATTCAATGGTAAAATTACTTATATTTCTTTACTGATTATCTATTGATTAACCAATCTTGATGAAACTTTCAGAATTCCTTCTTTATAATATTCTTTACGCACCTGTTAATATAGAAGTGCTTACGTTGACAAATGTGGCCATTATTGGCTTTTTCGATTTTCGATGGAACGGAGGATTAAGGAATTTTCTTGTCAAATTAGTGCCTCTAGCTCTTATAGTTGCTGAGATCGACTTGGGTGTTGGGTCGGAGATGCTTCCTTCTGCCTGTTACACACTTTGCTATACCCTGTACAGGGCTATATTAACTTTGTGCAAAAAAATGTCCGTCTGTCTGTCCGTCTGTATGAACGCGTCGATCTCAGCAACTATAAGAGCTAGAGACTCCAAATTTTGGCATGAAGGTTCCTCTATACCGTCCGCAGATCAATTTTTTTTTCAAATTTAAGATAACTCCCCGCCTTCCCCCGCAAATCGATCAAAACTCTTTATACCCTGTTAACAGCATGTATTTCTGAACGTACATATTTCTAACTTAACAGGTGTTTAAAAAATACTGTTCTTAAACACATGTAAAAGTTTCATAAAGATCGGTCCAGGAATAAGGAAGACATTCAGAAAAGAAAATAGATGGAAAAGACTAGAACATTTTGTAACGAATCATAAATATGCACATAAATGTGCATGTGTGAATACACATGCAAAAAAACATATGGCGTAATCATATGGAAATTAAAATTCATTGCATGCTTATAGCTGCTAGCTTTTGCAACTGAGCACATTCTCGCCGATAAGCTGAGTTGTGTTACTTCAAATGTCATACCGCTTACTGGCAATTATATTGCAAGTCTAAACGTAATGTATGCAGAGATGTATGCGAACAAGTGAGGTACATGAAAAAACTAAGATGTTTTTTCGACTGGTTCACAAAACTAAAATATACCAGTACAGTTACAGTCGACCTCAACCGAAAGTATACATATTGCATATGTATACACACTCGATCAATAGCTGAGTGTTACGTCGCTTCATTTACTTCTGCATATATCGCAGTCGTTCGTTGTCTCGCTCGCACACATGGGCTGCCCGTAAAGCACAACGATTCAATGGAAAAATGACTTCTATTTCTTTACTGATTATCTGTCTTATTGATTAACCGATCTTGATGAAACTTTCAGAATTGCTTCTTTATAATATTCTTTACGCACCAATTAAGTAAGAAGTGTCTTCCACCATGGCGACCATGACAGGACAGGATTACATGGCGACCGTGACATGGTCAAGAACCATAAGCAAATAGAAGACTTGCCGCACCATGACAAACAACCTACAGCCACGACAATTGAACTGCAGCCCGAACAGGCAGTCATAGTTGACATAACGCCATTATCGCAGCACTCTTCCACCGAAGAAAAGCATCTTGTGGAGGAAATTAAGGATCATCACGCAGTGATTAGAGTGGAATGTGTGCAATAAGAGGCGGCATAAAGCAACGCCTAAAGAAACGTAAGCCAGAATGCTAAAGTTGTTAAATAGCAACGATATAAACTGCAATAAGTCGGTTAAGCCCCAAGCAGAACTTAACCGCATAGAGTCTTTGCTATTAACAAACAAACAAAAAATATTTGCAAAGACCAATTAACGCAAGTTCCACCTCAATTAAAGCGGATACCTAAACTGCAGAAAAGCTGCCCAACGGACTGCGAGGGACCCATGTATTCGCCCCAATGCGAATACACCTGTGCAGCCTGCACCGGCAACGCTCGACGCAAACAAGTCGAGCCGAGGAAAAGTAACCGAGAAATCTACATAGAGCTTGCAACGAAATAGAAATATATCTAAAATATATAATAATTAAATTTACTTTGCACTGCGTTGCAATAATTATATATAAAATATTTGTGAAATTGAGCGATGCCACAGTCGCCCGATTAGAGTATAGCCCGTAAAGCTATACGCAAAATTAGGTAGGGAAATATGTACTAAAATAAGAAAAAGTGAAAATATCACTTAAAATTTTATATTTGATTACACACTTGGAAGAATAATAATGAAAAATAACACTTTTGCATTAAACATGTAAAAAACCAAAAAAAAAAAAAACACCCCAAATTTTATTTTCATGAACGTTTTCCTTTTCATTGAAATTAGATAAAACAAATTAAAATACATAATGGGATGGTTTAGCGACTCTAGCGAGACAAAAGATAATACTGCCAACGTCGTAAATAATGTTAAGATAATTGATCACACAGACGATATAAAATCGTTGTGGATTCTATTATTAATTATCACCATAGTATTAGTTTAGCAATTTCTGCTTACACTCTATGTTAAGCATAACAAAAATATTAAGAAAAAGTACATGAATACGGTAAATAACATAGATAGGATCTGATTATATAGAAGCTTTCGGCCCACTTATAGCCCACTTATACTCTGCCATAAAGCAGAAAAGGCAATGGTATTTTTAGTATGCTTTTAAATGTAATAAATTCCAGTAAAAGAATGAAATGGAACGAAATAGCGAAACATATAGATAAAATTGACAAATCTTAGAAACACTAAGAAACCATATAAAAATTTTAGTAAGTGAATATTGTAACGAAAATGGCAACGCTGCCCTAAGTAGGTCAAGGTTGCCACCCCTGATCCACGTTTGCTATGTTTAGGTGATGAGACGGTCACACAGTCAGCTGTTGTGGCGGTCGAAATGAAGAGCAACTCTGAGAGTTTGTGCCGCCATGCAGCTTCCGTTTCCTTTATCAACGCTCTCTTCTTCGAAACGCAGCCGCGATCGGTACACTGCGAGCAGTTTTTCTAGCGCGAAAATTAATAAAACACGTGGAAGAATAAAATAAAACCAACAGTTCTTCTCATTGGAATCGGGATTGCTAGGTTGGCCCATGCTTACGTGGTGACTCCCTCACGCCACAAAACCCAAGGAACCGCTCGACCAACCACCAGTGACGGTAGGCACAGCCTACATTCGTTACAATATAATAGTATAGTTACTTTAGTAAACAGTTATGAGAATATATTCACAGCTGAGCACAATAGTAAATGCTTAAGGGTAATAAAATCCCTAATCACACGATTGATTACTGTCGCCAATAGGCGACTTATTCAGATAAACGTGCCAGAGAGCTTAAATCAATTGGCGGAGTTTGATCCCGACCAATTGTAAGAATTAAACTAATCAATTCAACAAAGCGACGCTGAATCTGATAGTGACATTGAAACACTGCGAGGAATTTAATAAGTAATGAGCAGATAATTGCTGCAATTATTATACAACTATCAAATGCAGTAAAAGGAGAATCGGTAGAAGTAGTATCTGCTAAGCTTCTTAATCTGCAACAGAAAAATAAGACGGCTAACCAATACACCCAAGAGGTGGAGAAACTGGCAAAGGTCCTTGAAGGTGCCTATAACAGTGATGGTCTAAGCCAATCACTCGCAAAGAAATACAGCACTACAACAGCTGTAAAAGCTATGACACAGAATTGTTCAATTCATCCTCTATTATAACCGAGGAAGTTACAACTACAACAACAATAATTATAATAACCGTGGAGGAAGACGAGGAAAATATCGAGGTAGAGGCCGAGGTAACTGCAACCAGGGCCAAGGTAACTCCAAACAAGGCCAAGGTAACTATAACCAAAATAATAACGTCAGAATGACGCAAAACACGCC
The DNA here is from genome assembly GCA_018901825.1 of Drosophila funebris. Taxonomy (NCBI): domain Eukaryota; kingdom Metazoa; phylum Arthropoda; class Insecta; order Diptera; family Drosophilidae; genus Drosophila; species Drosophila funebris. Next base: position 78,176 of record JAEIFK010000388.1, on the reverse strand, counting down.
GGAACCCTTTAGGCAAAGGTTCATTCCATCAATTACAGCCTTTATATATTTGTCACTTTTTATAATCATTCAACTGGAAATAAACTCACATTCCTAGTAGATACTGGTGCAAATATCTCTCTTTTAAAAAATAAATTCTGATAATTTATAAATTCAAGAATGTAATAAAATCTTAAGGAACAACTTCACTAGAACTTCAATCAACAATTCACTATTCCACACGAATTTCATTTAGGAGATTCAGATTTTTCAATACCGTGTGAATAATAGGTTTTGATTTTATTACAAAATTCAATTGTAAATTAGATTTCAAACCAAAAGAAGACTGGTTAATAATTAGACCTCAAACATATAGTGCTGGCAATAATACAGTTCTCCTGCCAGCCAGATCCCAAGAAATTCGAGGAATAGACATTAATGCACTAAATAATTATATATTTGTTCCTAATCAAGAAATAAATAAGGGAATTTATGTTGCAAATACAATAACAGCATCCAAATATGTATACATTCACCTTCTAAACACAACTAATTTTGACCAGTTGGTCAAAGTAAACCAAACTAAATAAACTAATCCAGCGAAAAAGTACATTCAAAGATATAGAAAAATTTTCCAGAACAATTCAAAAGTCAATTAACAGAATATAGTGATGTGCTCGGACTGGAAACCGAACCATTATCGACAAATAACTTTTATAAACAAACCATAAGGCTTAAAGATGATGTCCGCATAACTACGTCGATGAAATACAAAAACAAGTAGGGAAATTAATAAATGACAAAGTCGTAGAACCGTCTGTATCCGAGTAAAACAGCCTACTCTTGTTAGTTCCGAAAAAATCATTACCAAATTCGGAAGAAAGAAAATCCTGGCGATTAGTAAATGACTATCGCCAAATAAACAAAAAACACATGATTAAAAAACTTAACTGATGTTTTTAATGTATGTAGGAAATCTAACCTAAAGTTGCATCCAGAAAAATGTTCGTTTTTCATGCATGAAGTGACAGTTTTGGGTCAAAAATGCACTGACAAAGGGATATTGCGAGACGATTAGTAGCATTCTGCAATTATTATCGTCGATTTATAAAAAACTTCGCCGATTATGCACGGCACATTACCAGATTATATAAAAATAATGTTTCTTTTGAATGGTCAAGTGAATGCCAAAACGCATTCCAAAACCTTAAGGAAAAGCTTATGCACCCCACATTATTACAACATACTGATTTTCGCAAAGTATTTTGCATTATTACAGATGCTAGTAAACAAGCTTGCAGAGCGGTTCTAACTCAGAGCCATGACGGAATTTAGATCCCAATCGCTTATGCATCTCGTTCATTTACTAAAGGGGAAAGCAATAAAAAATATGCTATGTTTCTTTAAGCATGGTAAGAAAATTGACTTAGGTCAGTTTTTCCAAAGGCTTGAAACGCAAACCGGTATACATGAAATCAGCCACCTCAAAGTGGCACCGCGGGAAAATATCTTTGAACAAGTTTCAATTGATAATTTCAATCAAATAGGCAATAAGATATTGAATACATTAAGAATAGCGCTGCTCAACCCGGTGACCCAAATGAGAAATAAAGAAGAAAAATAAGCTATTTCGTCTACATAACATGACGACCCTATACAAGGAGGTCACATAGGCATTACTTAAACCTTGGCCAAAGTCAAAAGACATTATTATTGAAAAGGTATGACTCGGGATATAACTGATTACATACAAAAATGTCAAAAATGCCAAAAAGCAAAAACAACTACGCATACACCAATAAATTATTTCGACAGAGTAATAGTGGACACTATTGGTCCACTACCAAAATCAGACAATAGCAATGATTATGCAGTCATGCTAATAAGCGATTTAACTAAATATCTTGTTGCCATACCAGTCCCAAATAAGAGCGCAACTACTGTCGCTAAAGCTATATTTGAGTCTTTTATTCTGATATACAGTCCAATGAAGACGTTCATTACGGTCATGGGAACAGAATATAAGAATTTAATTATGAATGACTTGTGCAAATATCTAAAAATTAAAAATATAACATCTACGGCACACCACCACCAGACAGTTGGAACAATTGAAAGAAGTCATAGAACTTTCAATGAATACATACGATCCTGCATGTCGGTTGATAAAACTGATTGGGACGTATGGATTCTATACTTCGTTTTCTGTTTCAACACAACTCCCTCTGTTTCACATATTTATTGTCCATATGAGTTATTATTTGGTAAATCAAGTAATTTATAATAGTATAAGCAATATAAATGGAATTTACAATATAGACGATTACGCAAAGGAAAGTAAATATAGATTAGAAGTTGCATACAAAAGAGTTAGAATAATGTTAGAAAACAATAAAAAAATAAATAAGGATATATATGATTAAACCAGTCGAAAAGGCTACAGTCGACCGCATTCGACAGTATAATACCCTGTACAGGCTTCTATATTAAGAGTATTTTGATAATAGAAACTTTGATTAAAATAAAAGTAAGAACATAACAGGTGTTTAAAGAAAACCCCTTTGAAACTCGCATTTTGCATATGAATTCTTTGCTTGCTTATAGCAGCTAACTTTCACATATTTATACATATTCAATCAAAAGCTGAGTGTTACGACACTTAATTTACTTATGCTTGTGTCGCAGTAGTTCCCTATCTCGCTCGCACAAATATGCACACATGGTAAGCAGACGCATGTGTCACAGTCGTTCGCTGTCTCACTCGCACACATGTGCTGCCTGCTGCTCTACGATTCCGTGAAAAATAACTTTTATTGCTGATTATCTGTCTTATTTACAAACCGATCTTGATGAAACTTTCAGCGTTCATTCTATATATCATTCTTAACGCACGTGTTAAGTAAGAAGTGCCTATGTTGAGAAATGTGGCCATAATACGTTTTTTTTGAATTGCGGGGGTGGGGGAAAGATATCGAAAATCTAACATAAACTCGATCTGGAGAGGGTATGCCAAATTTTGTGTCTTCACATATTTATACACATTCAATCAAAAGCTGAGTGTTACGACACTTAATTTACTTATCCTGTGTCGCAGTAGTTCCCTATCTCGCTCGCACAAATATGCACACATGGTAAGCAAACGCATGTGTCACAGTCGTTCGCTGTCTCGCTCGCACACATGTGCTGCCTGCTGCTCTACGATTCAATGGAAAAATAACTTCTATTGCTGATTATCTGTCTTATTTACAAACCGATCTTGATGAAACTTTCAGCTTTCCTTCTACATATCATTCTTAATGCACTTGTTAAGTTAGAAGTCTCTACGTTGAAAAATGTGGCTATAATTAGCTTTTTTCGATTTGCATGGGAAGGGGGAGGTATCCAAAATTTAAAATTAACTTGATCTGCGTATGGTATACAGGAACCTTGATGCCAAATTTGGTGTCTCTAGCTCTTATAGTTGCTGAGATCGACGCGTTCATACAGACGGACAGACGGACGAACGGACAGACGGACAGACAGACAGACGGACATGGCTCAATCGACTCGGCTGTTGATGCTGATCAAGAATATATATACTTTATAGGGTCGGAGATGTCTCCTTCTGCCTGTTACAAAATTTTTTTTTCACAAATTTAATATATCCCTGTACAGGGTATATAAACAAAAAGTACATAAAGATAGGCGCGTTGGAATGCTGAGAGTGTACTTTTGCAGCTCAAACAGTCAAACCATATACTACATACATTCTGCATACATATGTTGTATATACCAATACAATTATATATACATAAGAACACAACGATATAAGCATTGCATGTTTTCGGGTTAGCTGAAGATTATTCGAAATAAAGCAAGTGAACGGAGCAACTTTTTATACCGTGAATACCCTGTAAAAAAGTATGTAACAGGCAGAAAGAGGCCTCTCCGACCCCATAAAGTATATATATTCTTGATCACTATCAACAGCCGAGTCGATTGAGACACGTTAGTCTATCTGCCCGTCCGCCAGTCCGTCCGTCCGTCTATATCAACGTGTCGATCTCAGCAACTATAAGAGCTAGAGACACTAAATTTGTCAAGAAAGTTCCTTAATACCATCCGCAGATCAAGTTTGTCTTAAATTTTGGATACCTCATCCGTTTCCACCGCAAATCTAAAAAAAGACAATAATGGCCACATTTGTCAATGTAGAAACTTCTTACATAACAGGTACCTAAAGAATATTATATAGAACGAATTCTGAAAGTTTCATCAAGATTGGTTAAACAGTAACAAAGATAATCAGTAAAGAAATATAAGTAATTTTTCCATTGAATCGTCGCGCTTTATGGGCAGCCCATGTGTGCGAGCCAGACAGCGAACGACTGCGATATATGCAGAAGTAAATGAAGCGACGTAACACTCAGCTATTGATCGAGTGTGTATACATATGCAACATGTATACTTTCGGTTGCGGTCGACTGTAGCCTTTTTATACCCTGTACAGGGATATTTTAGTTTTGTGAAAAAATTATGTAAGAGTCAAAACGAAGCATCTCCGACCCAACAGCCAAGTCGATTGAGTCATGTTAGTCTCTCTGTCCGTCCGTCCGTCTGTCTGTATGAATGCGTCGATCTCAGCAACTATAAGAGCTAGTGGCACTAACTTTAAGAAGAAAGTTCATTTATACCATCTGCAGATCACGTTTATTTTAAGTTTTGGATACCTCCCCCTTTCCAACGCAAATCGAAAAAATCCATTATTGGCCACATATGTCAAATTAGACACTTCTTACTTAAGAGGTTATTATAAAGAAGGAATTCTGAAAGTTTCAATCAACGTCTCCAATCATATCAAGAAGTATTAAAATTAGTTTACATCAGCTAAATAGTTAAGAAATAGACACTTGATAGTAGGAAGAGAGGACTCTAAGTTGAATACACGATAAAGTCTGTTGTAATCAGCACAGAGTACTCGAAAAGTTTCAGGCAAAGCATAGTTAGTAGTACAAGTGTTAAGAGCAAGAGGAAAAAGTTGCGTGTACGGCTAGAAGGAATAGAAAAATTAATTTTATTTAATAAAACAGAGGAGTCAATTTCCCCATTAATTAATTTAACAATAAACAAGACACCCAACATGATTCTATGATTAGTTAGGGACGGAAGGTTAATTAGCAAAAGTCTACTAGAATAAGAGGGCAGGTCAATACCAGCAACCCAGTTAAAGCCACGAAACGCGAAAAGTAAAACCTTCTTCTGAACAGACTCAATTCTACCCTCGTGTACCGAGTATTCGGGAGACCATAAACAAGATCCGAATTCAAGAATTGGCCGAACAAGAGAAGTATAAAGCAATTTAGTCGTATAAGGGTCGTCAAAATCTTTAGACCATCGTTTGATGAACCCAAGTACTTGAGTTGCCTTATTGACAGTATATGAAATATGAAGATTAAATTTCAATTTATGATCTAGAAGAATCCCTAAATCCTTTACATGATTTAAGCTCTCAAGAGGCATCCGATCAAGCGTGTAAGTAAAAATATGAGGCTTGGTCCGATAAAATGACATCAGTTTAATTTTAACAAATTGGCATTACACCAGGCAAAAATGGAATCAAGCTCTGCTTGTAAAATATTATAAGAGTTGATGTCATTGTATGTTAAACAGAGCTTCACATCATCGGCGTACGTTAGTATACTAGAGTGTTTGAAATTAGGCGGAAGATCATTAATGAAGAGATTAAATAGTATAGGACCAAGATGGCTGCCCTGAGGAACGCCAGAAGTTACAAAGACGGGCTTAGAAAGAGATGAACGAAAGAGCACTTTTTGAGTTCTAGAATTAAGCTATTCAAAGATCCACAGAAGAAGTTTATATGGAAAACCGATTAGATGAAGTTTGTTAAGCAGGAGACAGTGATTGACAGAGTCAAAAGCCTTACTGAAGTCAGTGTATAAGACATCGGTCTGCATTTTGTTCTGAAATCCTCTGATCACTAAAGAAGAAAGTTCCAGAAGGTTAGTGGTAATAGATCTCGATTTCACAAAACCATGTTGGAAAGGTGAAATGATAGAGCTACATAAGTGTTGAAGTTAAGATGTAATAATTTTCTCAAAAATATACCTCTATAATTTTTGACATCAAATTTAGATCCATTTTGATGAAGTGGAAGAATAAATGATTCCTTCCAAATGGATGGAAAAGAGCAAGAGTTAACCAAGACTTGATCAAACTGAAAGAATAAGGAGAGTTAATAGAGGAGTTGTTAGTTGAGTAGGTAGATTGGAAGAAGTCTGCAAACAAATCGGCCGCTGCCTGATCAGAGTTTGCTTTCATATCTTCGTTTCATATTAACAAAATTATAGAACTGCCTAGGATTCTGGGCAAATTGCAATCGACAACGATTCAAATAATCATTGTAACAGCGCGAGTTAAGAGTAATAAAGTTAGATCTGGCAACGACGTAGCGCGAAAAATCAGAAGGATTTCCCGACCCCTTATATATCGAGATTTCGCATTTTTTAACATTGTTAGCTCACGCGAGAACCAGGGAGGTCTATTAGACCTCACAGGGAACTTACGGGGCACACACTGCTCAAAGAGCGAATTTAACTTATTATAAAAAAGAGAAGAGGCAATGTTTATGTCAGTACAAGCGTACAGAGCAGACCAGTCAGTAGTTAAAATTAATGTATTAAGTTTACAAAAATCAGTTTTTCGAAAATAATAAGGTTTAACCATTGAACTAGTGAAACGAATTTGCTCAGAAGAAGGCAGCTCTATAACTAGGTCTTCAGGAAAAACTAAAGGATCACTATAAGATACTAAACTACAAAATGGATCTGATACCAAAATCAGATCCAGAAGCCGCCCGCTTCATTTTCGAGACGGATTAACTTGAGAGAGAGACAGCTCCAAAAGTGAATTCATAAATTCATGGCATTTGGTGAATCAGACCATACCACAAAAGGCAAATAAAAGTCTCCAAATACGAACAAAAAGTCTTTGTTAGAAAGTAAGGAGGAAATGGAACGAATAGCATAGTGTTCATGGTAAATGGAGATATCAGATTGTGGAGGGATATAGGAGCAAGTAATAAATATTGAAAAATTGTTCATTGAGATTTTAACAGCCATGAATTCAATATTTGCTACGTTACTTAAAGTTATCGCTTCAGATGAAAGGTTAGAGTCAAGGTTAGAGGGATATAGGAGCAAGTAAGAAATATTGAAAAATTGTTCATTGAGATTTTAACAGCCATGAATTCAATATTTGCTACGTTACTTAAAGTTATCGCTTCAGATGAAAGGTTAGAGTCAACAGAAATAAGAACTCCACCCCCCAAACTTGAAAGAGGATCACATCTAAAAGAGGTGTACTTATTGGGAAAAATAGAGAAATCTGAAATTTCAGGCTTTAACCAAGTTTCAGTAAAGACAATCACGTTAAAATCAAAAATTACGCTATCAACATATAATTTGGAAAGTTTAGTATTAAGGCCTCTAACGTTTTGATAGGAAAAAAAGAAAGATGATTTTAGTTTTTTGCCACCACATTAGAAGAGGAAGCGACAGCAGGAATTCCAGGCAGTGTAATCGGAGGCCGATTTCTTTTTAGTTTGAACATACTCTTTATCAACTCTTGAAAGGAAAATTTGCTTTCTCCTACACCCCTACACTCCAGAGTAGGTACTGCCAAAGGCTGAGGAGAAAGAGGTACAGCCTTGTCGGCAGAAGATGCAGGAAGATGGGTGTTAAATGTCATAAGTTGCCGCTCACTAACAGTAGGGATTGTCGGACAAGAGGCAAGAGATATGACAGGAGTGACTGAGAAATCAGAAGAGCTATGAATAGGGATACTGATTACTTCAGCAGGCAAGGAAGGTCCATCAAAACCTTTTAAGTTATTAAATGTATCTTCCAAAGCCTGAAATTCACCCTGTAATTTTGCAAAGGATGCACTTAAGGCACTGAAACCATGTCGTGTATGCCTCATAAACATTTGCATGTTTAATTCAGCCTCACGACAAGGCTCACAGCACCATCTAAGTCCTGACTTACTATTGACACGTTGTGTGTAACCAGCACACTTAACGTGAGCTACATTATCACATAGCCAACAACAAATTAGGTCAGCCTTCGAGTCGGACTGACATTTACAATTTTTAATATAGCAGACCAACATTATTGAAAAACTAATATACTCCAATAAAGTACTGCACAAGAAAAAAATAAAGAAAATACAAAGATAGCAAAATACAACAACACAAACGCGTATCAATGCAGCCAAAAGAAACGACTGAACATGACAACAACAACATAAACGATGCAGCGCAGTTATCTAAACACAAACGCACAGACGCACAAAAATTGAGAGAACGAGAGAAAGAAGTGAGCGATCTAGAAATAGCACAAACAAATCCTTAGGCTGACGTACAAAGCGAAGGAAAAATAACACAAACAAAAACACAAAAATTGACAACAATTTAAAATGCTTTCGGTATAAGATTAGACAAAAATATGCACAGCTTACCAGTTTAAATCATGCAGAGAAATAATTAAATTAAATAATTAACTAAAACAATGAACGCATAATGACAATTTATAAGCACGCAAAGACTTCATATGCGAAATGAGAGTTTCGAAAGATTTTTCTTTAAATACCTGTTATGTACTTGTTTCTATTAAATCAATCGACTTGTCAAAATCCTTTTACCATAGAAACTTATACAGAGAATTATACTATCGGTTGAGGTCGACTGTAGCCATTTTATACTCTGTAGAGAGATATATTAGACTTGTGCAAAAAGTATGTAACAGGCGGAAGAAGCCATCACCCCATAAATTATATATATTCTTGATCAGAATAAACAGCCGAGTTGATTGAGCCATTTTCGTTTGTCTGTCCGTCCGTCTGTCTGTCCGTCTAACTGTCCGTCTGTCCGGCCGTCCGTCTGTATGAGCGCGCCGATCTCAGCATCTACAAGAGCAAGAGACACTAAATTTGACAAAAAGTTCCTGTATACCATCCCCATATCAAGATTATTTTAAATTTTGGATACCATCCACCTATCCACCGCAAATCGAAAAAAACCAATATTGACAGCGAACGAAAGCAATACATGCTGAAGTAAATGAAGCGACGAATATATATATAGCTAGGTGCTATAAGCACGCAAAGACTTCATATGACTTCATATTAAATACCTGTTATGTACTTGCTTCTATTAAATCAATCGACTTATCAGAATCCTTTTACTATGGAAACCTATACAGAGCATCATACTATCGGTTGAGGTCGACTGTAGCCTTTTTATACAGAGATATATAAGACTTGTGCAAAAAGTATGTAACAGGCAGATGTTTGAGCATCTATAAGAGTAAGAGGCACTAAATTTGACAAGAAAGTTTCTTTATACCATCCCCAGATCAAGTTAATTTTTAAATTTTGGATACCTCCCCCTATCCACCGCAAATTGAAAAAAGACAATATTGGCCACATTTTTCAAAGTAGACACCTCTAACTGACCACATGCGTTAATAATATTATATAGAAGGAATTCTGAAAGTTTCATCAAGATCGGTTAATAAATAAGACAAAAAGATTTTTCTTTAAATACATTTTATGTACTCGCTTCTATTAAATCAATAGACTTATCATAGTTCTTTTATTATAAAACCCTATACAGAGCATTATACTGTTGGTTGCGGTCGACTGAACCCTTTTTATACTCTGTTACAGTTGATCTGTCGTAGACGTGCCCGATATATGCTGAAGTCTTAGCGCGGGTGCAAGCTACACATTAAATATTTTGCTTCATCCAAGCTAACTGTGGTCGAGGTATAGCCGCGACTATCGAGCTGTTAGCCCGTTTGCGAGACTCCCGCCACATGTTCCCACCGGTGCAGGAACCGTACGTCGATAGATTTCACCGCATCACAGGCCTTTCGTCCGGAATGCGGGTGTTTTCTGATCGGCGCTCGGAAGCGGCTATATTCATCGACGATCCGGATGCCATCTGTATGCCCATTGAACGTCTCATCACTGAGTTTGGCGTATGCGTTAGTGTCACTGGAAGATTTGGCTCAATCTTCTTGAGCTCCGTGTATTGTCAATTAACCGCTGACCTGGAACCATACCTAATGTATTTAGGTGCGGTGCTACTCCTTGTGGGTAGCAATCCAGTTATCTTTGGCTTAGACGCGAATGCAGTGTCCCCCATGTGGTTTAGCAAGTCTCAGGAGCGTGCTCGTGGTGACCCTAACCATGGACGGGGTGAGCTGCTGTCAGAGTGGATCCAAGGGGGCAGAGCCGGTCTACTCAATCAGTTTGGCGGCAAGTACACGTTTGATAATCGCAGAGCACAAAGTGATATCGACGTAACAATCGTCAACGAGGCGGCGTCTATGTGGGCCACATATGACTGGAGAGTGGACGAGTGGGATCTAAGCGACCATAACATTATTTATGTCGAGGTGACGCGAGACCACAGAGACACAGCTGAAAGCGATGCTCCTGTTCCGTCTTGGAACGTCTCCAATGCGCGTTGGCGATTGTTCTGCGATGAGTTGGTTAGGAAAGCAGCCGAAGCAGAGCGACTTGTTATTGCCCTACGGACCTCCGTCGGCCAATACAAGAAGCTCATTCTGTCGGCAAAGGAGCAGAATTGGCGTCGATTCGTTGGAGAGCACAAAGAAGATCCATGGGGGCACGTCTACCGGATTTGCCGAGGTCGCAAGCGGAAAACCGAGCTGGGATGTCTTCGTTCGGATGACGAGCTAGTCGTAACATGGCACGACTATGCGATAGTGGTCCTCCGTAACTTTTTCCCTGTTGCGGAGTCGACTGCACCGATTGTCATTTCAAGCGAAGCCCCACCAACACTCGAAGAATACGAAGTAAGCGCATGTGTTGCCAGGTTCGGGAGCAGACGCTCACCTGGCTTGGACGGCATCACTGGAGCGATATGCAAAGTGGTATGGCGTGTCATCCCTCAGCACCTTACAACGTTGTATTCCCGTTGCTTAGCTGAAGGTCATTTCGCGACTGAGTGGAAACGCCCTCGCGTTGTGCCGTTACTCAAGGGACCCGATAAAGACAGGAGCGATCCTGGCTCTTATCGTGGCATATGCCTGCTGCCTGTGTTTGGCAAGGTGCTTGAGGGAATCATGGTTAACCGAATTAAGGACGTGCTCCCGGCTGGCTGCAGATGGCAATTTGGTTTCCAACCTATCCATGCCAGTCCGACACGATATGTACTTGGAATTTTCGTGGACTTCAGGGGAGCGTTTGACCACGTGGAATGGAATGCCGTATTACGCCAACTGATCGACTCTGGATGCAGAGAAGCCAACTTATGGCGGAGCTTCTTCTCTAACAGAAGTGAGTGTATCGTCAGCAGGTATGAAGAAGCCACTGTTCCGGTGACAAGAGGTTGCCCACAGGGATCCATCAGCGGTCCATTCATATGGAACCTAGTGATGGACGTGCTTCTTCAGCGCATGGAGCCGATATGCAAGCTCAGCGCGTATGCAGACGATCTTCTTCTCCTCTTAGAGGGGAACTCCCGGATCGAGATAGAGTCGAAAAGTGAGGCTATGTCGTCGATCGTAGAAGCTTGGGGAGCCAAAGTCGGTGTTACCGTTTCCACCAGCAAGACGGCTGTTATGCTGCTGAAAGGCACGTTGTCGCCAAACAGGCGACCAACTGTACGGCTTGCAGGAGTCAACCTACCGTACGCTATAAAATGCCGGTATCTGGGCATCACAGTCGGCGAGCGGTTGAGCTTTCTCCCGCATATCGCGTCTTTACGCGATCGGCTGACCGGAGTAGTAGGGGTAATGGCACGCGTACTGCGGGTCGATTGGAGAGTCAGTCCCCGTGCCAAGCGGACCATTTACTCCGGACTCATGGTGCCTTGCGGACTTTTTGGTGCTTCAGTGTGGTATGCCATGGCGATGAGACAGGTGGTTGCCAGGAGGCGCCTATTGTCCTGCCAAAGGCTCATCCTTCTTGGATGCCTGCCGGTTTGCCGAACAGTGTCCACTGTAGCACTGCAAGTTCTTGCTGGTGCTCCCCCGTTTGACTTAGTTGCCAAGAAATTGGCAATAAAATACAAACTCAAGCGAAACTACCCGTTGGCGGTAGGCGATTGGCTGCACGGTCAAGACTTGGCAAGTCTTGATTTGAAGCAAAAGATGACGCTACTGGACGAACGTTTGCTGTGCAGGAGTGGCAGCACAGGTGGGATGAGTGCAATACGACGAGTGACACATCGTTTTTCCAGAGGCAAGCTTCGTTTACAGCCGGCGAGACTTCAGTTTCAGCCTACGCGTTGGATTCTTGCTGACTGGCCATGGATCGCTAAATGCTTTTCTGCATGAGAGAGGTCTGAGCGAGACGCCTGCATGTATTTGTAACGCGGATTGCGAGGACTGGCTTCATGTACTATGTGAATGCCCCCTCTATGCTGATTTGCGGAGCCTCGAGTGGACTAGGAGTGCGGTACCTACACGACGATTGGAGAGTGTCTGGAGTGGTGGAAGCACAGGAGCGGATGCAGTTTTTCAACGCATTTGCCGAAGCGGTCTTTACAAGTGCAAGGCGTCGCCATTTGCTGGATCCACAGGAGGCACCTGGGCTGCCAGTCCCGAGCTGAAAAGCTAAAACTGGCCTCACCCGCGTGGTCGGCGGGTCTTAGAATCTCACCACAGTATATCTCTGCTTGTCGTATGAGGCGACTAAACGAGGTACCTGGGTTGTCAGTCCCGAGCTGCAAAGCTAAAACTGGCCTCACCCGTGTGGTCGGCGGGTCTTAGAATCTCGCCACATACTCTCTGCTTGTCGTATGAGGCGACTAAACGAGGTACCTGGGTTGTCAGTCCCGAGCTGCAAAGCTAAAACTGACCTCACCCGTGTTGTTGGCGGGTTATTAGAATTCCAACACAGTATGTAACCGCTTGTCGTACGAGACGACTAAAGGTACACTCTGGATTACCCAACGTCCGAGCTTGTCGGAGCTAAATGGGGAGGGGAAACCGATCCCTTAATTTCGGTACCACGGGTTGAGAATGCTCTCCAAGGCTTCTCATTGAGGTCGGCCCCCTAGTGGGAGTTCGTGGTGGCTGTGGTTGCGTAGCGTTGCGCTTACAACGCAGGAGAGAAGTTGCTAGACACTTCGCCCCACACCAAGGGGGAATATACACCCGATAGTGTATATTTAAATTGGTACCAAAGAGATGAAGGCCTCTGCTAACATCTTTGAGGGGCGTTGGTTTTTGGCGCATTGTACCAGACTCACTGTACCATATGCTTGCATATACGAGTACCGTGGTTGTAATCCTACGTTGGAACATGCCACGTAAAACAAATGGAGAGATCCTCTGTTCTGTCCCTATCTACTATCTAGCGTTAAACCACAGCCAAGGGAACGGGCTTGGAATAATTAGCGGGGAAAGAAGACCCTTTTGAGCTTGACTCTAATCTGGCAGTGTAAGGAGACATAAGAGGTGTAGAATAAGTGGGAGATATTAGATTTCGGTTTAGTATCGACAATGAAATACCACTACTCTTATTGTTTCCTTACTTACTTGATTAAATGGAACGTGTATCATTTCCTAGCCATTATACGGATATATTTATTATATCTTATGGTATTGGGTTTTGATGCAAGCTTCTTGATCAAAGTATCACGAGTTTGTTATATAATCGCAAACAAATTCTTCAATGAGAGAGTGCATTTATGTACTTTTGATTTGAAAATTTGGTATAACTCCAATTACTCAGGTATGATCCAATTCAAGGACATTGCCAGGTAGGGAGTTTGACTGGGGCGGTACATCTCTCAAATAATAACGGAGGTGTCCCAAGGCCAGCTCAGTGCGGACAGAAACCACACATAGAGCAAAAGGGCAAATGCTGACTTGATCTCGGTGTTCAGTACACACAGGGACAGCAAAAGCTCGGCCTATCGATCCTTTTGGTTTAAAGAGTTTTTAACAAGAGGTGTCAGAAAAGTTACCATAGGGATAACTGGCTTGTGGCGGCCAAGCGTTCATAGCGACGTCGCTTTTTGATCCTTCGATGTCGGCTCTTCCTACCATTGTGAAGCAAAATTCACCAAGCGTTGGATTGTTCACCCATGCAAGGGAACGTGAGCTGGGTTTAGACCGTCGTGAGACAGGTTAGTTTTACCCTACTAATGACAAAACGTTGTTGCGACAGCATTCCTGCGTAGTACGAGAGGAACCGCAGGTACGGACCAATGGCACAATACTTGTTCGAGCGAACAGTGGTATGACGCTACGTCCGTTGGATTATGCCTGAACGCCTCTAAGGTCGTATCCGTGCTGGACTGCAATGATAAATAAGGGGCAATTTGCATTGTATGGCTTCTAAACCATTAAAAGTTTATTATTTATTTAGTAGACGACAATGGATGATGCCAATGTTACATATAACATAGTAAATTGGGAGGATCTTCGATCACTGATGCCGCGCTAGTTATATATTAAAACATTATTTAATACAATGACAAAGCCTAGAATCAATTGTAAACGACTTTTATAACAGGCAAGGTGTTGTAAGTGGTTGAGCAGCTGCCATACTGCGATCCACTGAAGCTTATCCTTTGCTTGATGATTCGAGAATATAAAAAACGAAAACATCTATATTAAAGGTATGTGTGTATGTAATATATAAGGTTATATTTTATATATAATATACACTTCCTTGTATATATATAAGTTTGATTATATATTATATTAATAATAATGATAATATATTTTATATATTATTGTTCTTATATATAGTATGTAAACAACAAATGTTTTTTGTATATGGTAGTGGTAGCCAAATTGTATCGTCCATCTTTTAGTGGCGCAAATACATAATGAAGTTTATCAACTTTATGCAATTTCTAATATTAAACCAATTTGTCAGAGTTGGTAATTAAAGTAGTAGAAGCATGGTAGGCTCTGCTATTCGGTATCCAAATATTTTGTCATCTTATTAGTGACGCATATAAACTATAATAAAGTCTCTTTAATATAAGTTATTTAAACATATATATGGTAGCCAATTGTATCGTCCATCTTTTAGTGGCGCAAATACATAATGAAGTTTATCAACTTTATGCAATTTCAATATTAAACCAATTTGTCAGAGTTGTAATAAAGTAGTAGAAGCAGGTAGGCTCTGCTATTCGGTATCCAAATATTTCGTCATCTTATTAGTGACGCATATAAACTATAATAAAGTCCTCTTTAATATAAGTTATTTTAAACATATATATATGGTAGCCAATTGTATCGTCCATCTTTTAGTGGCGCAAATACATAATGAAGTTTATCAAGGTTATGCATTATTTAATATTAAACACCCATTTAATAGAGTTGTGTTAAAGTGGTGGCATATGATAAAATGAAAGAATTTGAAAAACGATTCGTCAAAACTTATTAGTGAGAGTGGTGAAAATCGCGCAAGACCACTGTCATATGAAAAATTTTTCAAACATATAAATTTACATATGATTGTGGAGAGTGATGTCTTGTCGGCATAGGTTAATTTATATAATACTGGGGCAAAATAATGAAGTTTAAAGGTGCATTATTAAATTAGTGCACCCATATAATAATGTTAAGGGGTGGCATATGATAAAATGAAAGAATTTGAGAAAGCGTGTCACAAAACCTATATAGTGGAGTGGTGTCGCGCAAGACATGTCATATGAAAAATTTTCAACATATAAATTTCATATGATTGTGGAGTGATGTCTTGCCGGCATAGGTTAATTTATATAATACTGGGGCAAAATAATGAAGTTTAAAGGTGCATTATTAAATTAGTGCACCCATATAATAATGTTAAGGGTGGCATATAAAATAAATTTAGAAAGCGTGTCACAAAACCTATACATTTTTTTTTTTTTTTTTTTTTTTGCAATGTTTTTATTTATTTAATACTATCTTACATAGACAACCATTAAATTGTATAACATAACTTGGCGGGTTTTTATTTCAGTTGTATGCGAGTCAAACCAGTCAAACTAGTTAGCTGAGTCCCAGGGAAGGTCCAGCGGGTGAGTCCTGCAGAGTCTTCTAGTCTGGGTACTGTTGTCCAGGAGGGAGATGGCAAGGACATTGGAGTGGTGGTGAAGTCTGCTCATATAGCGTTTGCTGGCCTTCTTAATTTCGTCCTTCACCCATGGGAACTTGAGGACATCGTGTATGGTGGCATTATCATGGAACATGTGGGCATTGGTGGTGATGCGGAGAGCTTTGTTTTCAAAAGTCTGGATGATGCGAATGTTCGACTTACTGGCCGTTCCCCATAATTGGATGCCGTATGTCCAGATTGGTCTGACGATTGCCTTGTAGATTAGCAATTTCGAAGAGAAGTTCAGTTTGGACCTTCTTCCCATTAGCCAATAGAGGGCTTTGAGGCGTTCCTCAGCCTGGTTACGCTTCTTGGTTAGATGAGGCTTCCAGGTGAGCCTTCTGTCAAGGGTGATGCCAAGGTACTTGGGCGTGCTAACCTCGGGGATTACTGCGTCGTTGAGGCTGACTGGTGGGCAGTTGCCAGGCCGGAGAGCGAAAGTGGTGGCGGTAGATTTGTCGTTGTTGACAACAATATTCCACTTCCTGTGCCATGAGTTGAGCAGGTCCAGTTGGTTTTGCATAGTGCTGGATGCTTCTTCGGGAGAGTCGGCGACAGTGAGGAATGCCGTGTCGTCGGCGTAAGTGGCTGCCATCAGATTGGGGCTCTGCAGTACTGGAAGATCGGCGGTGTAAGCGTTGTATAGCAGGGGACCCAGGACGCTGCCTTGGGGGACGCCAGCTTGTGTAACCTTGAGTTGGGATTTTGCCTCTCCGCATACGACAGCAAATTTGCGGCCCTCTAGATATGACACCAGGAAAGCGTAGTAGGGCTGGGGTAGGCTTCTTTTGAGCTTTAGCAGGAGCCCAGGGTGCCAGACTCGGTCAAAGGCTTGTTTGACATCAAGCATGACCGCCAAACAGTACTTCTTTTCCTCAAAAGCGTCCAGGATGCGTTGCACCACTCTATGGCATTGCTCTGGGGTCCCGTGGCGTTGCCTGAAGCCAAACTGGTGATCGGGGATCAGACCAGCCTCGTCCATCACTGGCATAGCTCTGCTCAAAAATACTCTTTCGAGTACTTTGGAGAGCACTGGCAGTAGACTTATCGGACGATAAGAGGCAAGATTAGCTTCAGGTTTACCAGGCTTAGGGATCATGACTACCTGGGCACATTTCCATAGAGTCGGAAAGTAACCCATTTCCAAGCACTTATTGAAGATCATTGTGATGAACTTCAAGCTTGGAGGTGGAAGTAGTTTTAATGCTATTGCATTGATTCCATCATCGCCTGGTGCCTTGTAGTTTCCCATCGCAGCAATGTATGCGGCAGTCTCCTCCTCTGTGACCGGGGGTATGGGTTCTGCTGTTCCAGGAGGCTCGGCAAGCTGCCTGGCCGTTTCGGCTGCATCTTCGGGAGAGCACCGGCTGAAGGGTGTGAAGACACATTCCAGGTGGTTGGCGAACGCGTTGGCCCTTTCCGCCTCGGTTCTGCACCAACTGCCATCGGCTCTTGTTACAGGCGGCGTACGTCTCGTTGGCCTTTTGATATGCTTGGTAACTTGCCACAAGTTGTGAATCGGGTCGCCCGGCTCAAGCTGCTCAACAAAGCTATCGAGGGCCTCTTTCCTGAGAGATGCCAGAGTCTCTTTAAGCTCTCTAGTCGCTCTGTTAAGAGCCGTTTTGTCTATCGGGTTTCTGGAGAGAAACCAGACACGCCGAAGGCGCCGCTTCTCGGCTAAGAGCTCATTTACTTGAGGGCTCCAGAAGTGGATGTCTCTGCTAGCGGCTCTGGGCCGGTCTGAGAGCCTAGGCGCTGCGTGTGCCGCTGCATTGTGGATGTGCGAGGTCAGTTCTTGTATCGCCGCCTCTATGTCATCTGTAGAGTTTAATGCAGGGCAGTTGCTGGTGGCATTGTTCATCCAGGATTGGAATTTGCCAATGTCGCTAGTTTTGTATATCAGCTTCTTGCGGGCTGGTTTTCGCATAGCAGGTGCATGAAGCGAGACGGCAAAGGCGCTATGGTCAGAGAGGAGATCTTCAACTTCTCTAACTTGGATCAGGGCGGGATCCAGTCCGCCGGAGATGGCAAGGTCCAGGACATCGGGAGTCTTCAAAGGGTCAGTGGGCCAGTAAGTCGGGGCACCAGTAGCGTGGCAGTTGAGATTTCTGGTCAGGATCTGTCTACACAGTGCGTGGCCTTTAGGATTATTAATCCTAGCACCCCACCAGGTGTGCTTAGCGTTGAGGTCTCCGCCTATCAAGAATCTAGGCCCGAGACTGTCCAATAGCATCCCAAAGTCCTCATCCTTGACGCTGTGCTTGGGGGGGCAGTAGACAGCAGCAATTGTGACTTCTCCCATGGTGCAGTTGACTTTGACTAGGGCACATTGTACCCAGTCTTCAGCTATTGCCGGCAGTGTCTCGTAACTGATGTTGCTGCGGATGAGGATGGCCGCCCCGCCTCGGGCTCTACCATTGGGGTGGTTGGCAGCAATGAGGTCATACCCTCGCAAGGTAAGGTAGGACCTGGTTGTGAAGTGGGTTTCGGATACCAGTAGGATATCTGCTTGATTGGTCTTGCAATATAGCTCGACCTCTGGCCTGCTTTGAATCAGGCCGTTCGCGTTCCAAATGGTGACATCTAAACTCGCTTGCATAGTGAGGTGCAAACGGTTGCCATCATCTGGGTCATCTGGTTGAGTATCTTCTCCATCATCCTCTCGAACATTGCCTCCATCCTGGCCATTACGGTGTCCAGTGGGTTATCGAACTTGGCCTCAGGCTGCGGGGGTGCATTATCCATGTTTGCCGCTTTCTTTGCCACGTTGGCATAGCTGATAGTGGGGTCCACTTTGCTGAAGTTGGGGGATACTTGGGCACTCGGGGCAGACTGCCTGGGGGATAGCAGGCTCTTAGCTTTCCTATAGGCTGGACACCCTTTGTAGGAGGCCGCGTGTGGGCCTTGGCAATGTAGGCAGAATGCCGGTTCGCTGGCACTCTTTTCACATTCGGACGAGGAGTGCTCGCCACCACATTTGACGCATCTGTGCTCGAGATGGCAGTATCGCTGGGTGTGCCCGAACCCTTGGCAACGGTAACACTGTGGGACATCGTTCGATTTCATCGGCGGTTCAATGGTCACAACTGAGCTGCAGAGCGTCTGATTTTGTACGCGTCTTTGTTGTTTTTGGCTGGTTCGATATTCACGAAGAAGATGTTAAGCGGTTTCTTCGTGCCTGATTGGGTTAGGTTGTATACGTCTCTGACCTTATGCCCTTGGTTGTTTATCCCTGCTCTAATATCCTCTAAGTCCGTAGAGTAGTGGAGGCCTTTGACGACTATACGGTAGGCGCGCTCATCACGTGGCTGGAAAGTGTGGTATCTCCTGTTGTTCTCGTTTAGGAATGCCTTCAGGGCGGAAAAGCTGGCCTTGTCTTGGGTCATGACTCTGATATTGCCGTTGCCCGTTGCCTTGTACGTGACCTCGACGTCTTTGCCGAGGACTGCAGTTATGGAGTTGGTGAGGGCTTTGAAGTTGGTCACGTCAGGTATAAATATCGGGGGCGGCTTGATGACCTTGGGCTCGTCGACTCGCTTCTTAGTAGAGGTTTTGCCTGGATTTCCCGTGCCTGTTTTCCGTTCGTCATCTGTGGCCAAAGGTTCCTCGTCGTCGTCATCTGTGGATAGGGCTGCAAAGCGGTTGCTCTTCAGGGCCGCCCTAGCAGCTTTGCTAGTGCTTGGTCCATCGGGTAAGGTCGGTATTGCGTGGAGCGTGGGCTTACGTACTACTTTCCGTCTGATTTCACCCGGTTCAGGTGACCCATAGGAGTTGTCCGAGTCGGTGCTGCTGGCTGCTGTGTTGCTTTTCTTCTTCTTATTATTGTTGGTTGCCTTGCTTGGCAGCCTTGCACGTGGCGCAGCTTGCCAGTCCATGGCGTTGGTGGGGGAGTGGTGGGGCGGGAGCAAGTAAGCTGCCCGTCAGGCAAACTTAAACTGCTTGTGCTTGGCTGTGCAGTTGTTAGTGGCCGAATACCGTTGTTTTCGTGCGTAAAAATAACACGCACAGGCGAGTGCGTGTGTGTACGTATATATGCCGTTGCTTTTGCGCACGGCACGCGAAAAGTCTGTGCTGTACTCGCTCGCGTGATTGCAGCGACCAATCACAGCGCGGCTTGTGCTGTTAAGCTTTGAGTTTCTAACTGTTGATGAGTTGTTGTTGTTACCGATTTATTTACGTTGGCGGCGGTCCGTAAGCACGTCTGCACTCAATGAGAGCTCGATCGCAACTACAAAACCTATACATGATGGGCAGTGTGTGCTCATCTGTTGTATGTTTCGGATGCATACATATTTGTCATTATTAATGAATATTCGTTATTTGTCGTCATTGAGGGCTTGGCTGCGATACAACTAAAAAGATAATAGTGAAATTAGCCAAGGTATTTGATTTGATATATTTAATATTTCTTTCAACATATACTAAATAGGTTTCCTATTATCGGATTATTCAATTTTTAATATCATTCATATCAAAATTATATTGTTAATTATACAAATATAATATTTGACATGTGGATCCTTGTCGGAAAATTGACTCGTTTTCAATTCTCTAATACAAGGACAACGATTTTTTTAAAGTGGCTATGTTTTTAAAGATATTTTCAAATTTCAATTATAAACTTTTTAACACAATAATATATATTATTGTGGGTAAAGGTTTTATTTAATATAATATTATTACACATATATATTGCAACATAGATAAATTATCAGTTTGACATCAAAATAAAATAAATTTGTATTCAATTTTATGTTGAATTTAAATAATGTACGTGTGATAAAGTTATTTTACGTAAGTGTCAATAAAAAGATATTTTTGAACGAATTTAAATATGAATACAATTTATATATATAAAAAGATGTCAAAATTGTATAACTTACAACTATAAAATATTTAAATACATAAAATTGTTTATTCAAAAATAATATTAATTTGTCATGTATTTTACTTATTAAAATTATATTTATGTGTAAGTATTTATTTATTGTACACATAGAAAATAACATTATTCTGGTTGATCTTGCCAGTAGTTATATGCTTGTCTCAAAGATTAAGCCATGCATGTCGAAGTACCCACGAATTAAAAGTGAAACCGCAAAAGGCTCATTATATCAGTTATGGTTCCTTAGATCGTTAACAGTTACTTGGATAACTGTGGTAATTCTAGAGCTAATACATGCAATTAAAACACGGACCTTTTGGAACGTGTGCTTTTATTAGGCTAAAACCAAGCGATCACAAGATCGTTACAATGGTTGAACTCTAGGTAACATACAGATCGTATGGTCTTGTACCGACGACAGATCTTTCAAATGTCTGCCCTATCAAATTTTGATGGTAGTATCTAGGACTACCATGGTTGCATCGGGTAACGGGGAATCAGGGTTCGATTCCGGAGAGGGAGCCTGAGAAACGGCTACCACATCTAAGGAAGGCAGCAGGCGCGTAAATTACCCACTCCCAGCTCGGGGAGGTAGTGACGAAAAATAACAATACAGGACTCATATCCGAGGACCTGAAATTAGAATGAGTACACTTTAAATCCTTTAACAAGGACCTATTGGAGAGCAAGTCTGGTGCCAGCAGCCGCGGGAATTCCAGCTCCAATAGCGTATATTAAAGTTGTTGCGGTTAAAACGTTCGTAGTTGAACTTGTGCTTCATACGAGTAGTGCAACTTACAATTGTGGTTAGTACTATACATTTATGTATGTAAGCGTATTACCGGTGGGGTTCTGATATGTATTTAAATACGACGCGAGAGGTGAAATTATTGGACCGTCGTAGGACTAACTTTAGCGAAAGCATTTGCAGAAGATGTTTTCATTAATCAAGAACAAAAGTTGCCTCACCGTCAATTCTCAGTTATAACTGTGTTCTTAAATGGAACCCTAAATAAATTTTCTTTCTTATCTAAAAAACTAGTCGAAAAGGCTACAGTCGACCGCAGTCGACAGTGGGAGACACTGTTTTAATCGTGAAAAGCAAAATCTACGCTTATAAATATAGGAGCGCAAGGTTGCTACCCCCGATCCACTCTTCAGCTGTGATGAGACGGTCACACAGTCAGCTGTTTTAGCGATCGAACGAAGAGCAACTCTGAAAGTTTAGGCCGCCATGCCGCTTCCGTTTCCTCTATAACACTCTCTTCTTCGAAACGCCGCGCAGTGGGGCCTCTGCCGGAAAAGCGTGGCAAAAATACATTTTTTTGGGGTCAGCGTTCGTAAAAAGTAATAATTGCATTTCATTGACAATTCCTCAAATATGAAGAATCCGAAAGGATTTTGAAATCGAGTAAAAATTGTGGGCGGGACAGCCTCTCAAAGTTCAAGTAAATGAAAAAGCCTTCAAATTTTCACGAAATATAGCAAGATTTTCGAACCAAATTGGAGGCAAACTATGCAACCGATCTTTATATTTTTAGTGTCATCTGAAAAGTATGTTAATGCTTTATGAATTGTCGTAAAATTGAGTTTCTTTATATACCCTGTACAGGGATATATTAACTTTTTTAACAGGCTGAAGGAGACATCTCCGACCCTATAAAGTATATATATTCTTGATCAGCATCAACAGCCGAGTCGATTGAGCCATGTCCGTCTGTCTGTCTGTCCGTCTCTCCGTTCGTCCGTCTGTCCGTCTGTATGAACGCGTCGATCTCAGCAACTATAAGAGCTAGAGACACCAAATTTGGCATCAAGGTTCCTGTATACCATACGCAGATCAAGTTAATTTTAAAGTTTGGATACCTCCCCCTTCCCATGCAAATCGAAAAAAGCGAATTATAGCCACATTTTTCAAGGTAGAGACTTCTAACTTAACAAGAGCATTAAGAATGATATGTAGAAGGAAAGCTGAAAGTTTCATCAAGATCGGTTTGTAAATAAGACAGATAATCAGCAATAGAAGTTATATTTCCATTGAATCGTAGAGCAGCAGGCAGCACATGTGTGCGAGCGAGACAGCGAACTACTGTGACACATGCGTCTGCTTACCATGTGTGCATATTTGTGCGAGCGAGATAGGGAACTACTGCGACACAGGCATAAGTAAATTAAGTGTCGTAACACTCAGCTTTTGATTGAATATGTATAAATATGTAAAAGTTAGCTGCTATAAGCAAGCAAAGAATTCATATGCAAAATGAGAGTTTCAAAGGGGTTTTCTTTAAACACCTGTTATGTTTTTGTTTAGTTTTTATGCCAAACGAATTAAAAAAAAAAACATTAAAATTAAGGTATTTTTCAACTTTGGTAGAATAATACTATATGATTTAAGCATAGTTCGACCGTTCCACTACTTCCATTACCTTTAGGAATCATTACTCTAACTAATTTTTATAAAATTCGTTCATACCAATTGCGCCCTTAGAAGTTATTTCAATAAAACTGTTGAAACCTCGCAATAAAAACACGTGGCAGGGCAATGGAAGAAGAAGAGCGCAATGCAACTGCACGCATTACTGCACTGACTGTACGCCCTCAATATGACAGAAAAATTAATAATAATAAACATAAAATATATTTAACCTGTTTTGTAACCCTTTGAATGGGTTTTTTTTTATGTCCTGCAATGGTTTTGGGGAATTTTGAGCATTCAAGTCCACTTATTTCATTGTTTAGACTCGTGAGATCGCGGATGGATTTAGTAGAAAAGAGATATAGTTCCGAAATGTTAAGTTTATTAGATATTAATCCAAATCTTTCTGAATATTTTGAAGGGAATCAGCCGACAAGCAATAAAATGCCAAATTAACCTCATACCAGGAGTACCCAAAAAAAAAATTTTTTTAATGTTAATGAAACTAGTTTATACATATACAACTATTATTTTAAAATTGAAATTAGATTAAAAAAATTAATATTTGTGACAAAAAAGTTATATTATTGATCATTTAACACGTAAAATATGCACTGAAAATATTTTTCGACTTTGACCGCCAAGCTTAAAGCTCCCTGTGAACCTATCACCTTCTATGTACATGCATTTCAGAGCTTAAGGAGTTTTCGGTCATTAACTTTTTAAATTTTCGAAATATCTTTATTGGTTCAAAAGTTAGGAAAAGGCCCCAATGTGCGCCGCCGCGAACGATCCACTGCGAGCTCAGCAGTTTTTGAGTGCAAAAATAAAAATAAAAACTAAAACAAAAAAATTAAAACCAACAGTTCTTCTTATTGGAATCGGGATTGCTAGGTTGACCCGTGCTTACGTGGCGACTGT
Organism: Drosophila funebris; assembly: GCA_018901825.1. Taxonomy (NCBI): domain Eukaryota; kingdom Metazoa; phylum Arthropoda; class Insecta; order Diptera; family Drosophilidae; genus Drosophila; species Drosophila funebris. The sequence continues at coordinate 53,838 of JAEIFK010000388.1, read as the reverse complement.
CTCACGCCACAATACCCAAGGAACCGCTCGACCAACCACCAGTAGGCGCAGCCTATTTTCGTTACAATATTATACAGATAGCAAAACGAATCGACCGGGCGTCGAACTCGCGATGCCTTGATTGACAGTTTAATGTTCTACGCCTGGTGCCACCGCCGAATCACCCTGCAGGTCATTGCCGCCTTGCAAGTTTATTTTATTACCGTTCTTGGACGAGAGCAGCAGCAGTGAACGAAGCAAACAACCGTTACATTTTTCCATTGTTATGTGTACATATATGAAACTTATGTACTATGCAGACACATATAGAAAGTATTTTTTAATGCAAAGCAATCAATAGTAAACAGTACTAGTGCTTATGTTTTGATTTTATAAAATTACAAAAACATTAAGCAATTGAAAAAAAAAAAAAATATTTGTTCGAATTTCTAACTAAATTTTGTTATATAAACTTCTTAACATTTTGCTTCTTTCTGATAAACGAGGCAGAATTTCAAATATATATTTAAATTAAATTGCAATAATTAATTAATAATTTCAAAATAAAACTCAAATTTAAATTGTCAGAAGCGAAATTTGAACCCGCGCACTCGTAGCGAGTCTTGCTGTTGTTGTTGCTCTAATGCTGCTCAGCCCTTATGAATTTGTTGGTCATTCATTCCTTAAAATCTCCATTGTTTATGGTTCGATCGTGATGAAATTTTCGGAAAACGTCCGCACGCTTGCACACTCGATGTGTACCAAATCTGACAGGTGTGGCAAGTTTGTAGATGCTGATCAAGAATAAATATACTTTATAGGCTCGGAGATGATTCCTTCTGCCTGTTACACACAAAGCGCTTTCGTCAAACGTAGAAGACTATGTAGTTTTAGTACAGAGAAATAGAAAAAAAAGAGCGAAAGTTGGAAGTTCGAATTCGATCAGATATAGCCCTAGTTGCTAGCTAGCAATTGGGTGTAGCTACTTTATGACTCAATATATTAAATAGATATCTTCAGGATTGTGGTGTTACAGCTTATATAGCCTTCATTCATGGCAATATTGTGATTATTGTTTTATTGTGTTTGAATGTGTTTAAATGAGTAGAGCCTTATCTGTTGGTGTGTCCCATTATAAGGACACTAGCTTCTTAAATGGACAAATTGCGTCTAGCAATAATGAGATTGAGAAAAAATAGGTCTGTGATGCCCTTACATGTCCTGGCCTGCACGCGCGCTACCATGAAAGTATCAACGTGTATTTCCTATACCGAGACGTCCGGGTAAACCGCTGAACCACTTTCATGCTTGGGATTGTGAAGTGAAACTGTTCACATGAACTTGCAATTCCCAGTAAGTGTGATTCATTAACTCGCGATGATTACATCCCTACCCTTTGTACACACCGCCCGTCGCTACTACGGATTGAATTATTTAGTGAGGTCTCAGGACGTGATCACTGTGACGCCTTGTGTGTTGCGGTTGTTTCGCAAAAGTTGACCGAACTTGATTATTTAGAAGTAAAAGTCGTAACAAGGTTTCCGGTGGTGAACCTGCGGAAGGATGTATAATGTATTTAACCGTTAAAAAATTAAATGTTATTGACCTTTAATGTATTTGAATGTGCATTTTAAAGTTATATAAAATTTAAAAATGTCATTTTAATATTATCATGTTATATTGTACTTTTTATTGTATTATATTTATTTATCATAATCTTTCTTTCACATATTTTCAAGTACTTTGATTAAAAGCGGAAACACGCGTGTATACAAAATATACAGGCGTTGCACAGGTGTATTGCTCATTATAAATATATGAATACGTTGTATAAACGCAACCACTTAATATAACAATGTTGTACCTGCTTGTTCCAGGTTAATACTTTACATATGTTGATTATAATGCAATTCAATTTGTGTATCTTTTTTGAAATTCTTGTCATATATCGCATTTTAATTGACTAAGTAAAACTAAAACTAGATATACAAAATATATTAAAGGAAATAATATATGCCAGTAAAATTTATTTATTTATTTATTTAACGTCGACTAATGGCAGTCGACCCAAAACAACAATAGAGTATAAAAAGAATAAAATTATTTATAAAGATTAAAATTTGATTAATTAATAATAATAAAATTAAGTTAAACCTTAAGTCTGTGGTAATCAAAAAAAAAGTATTTAATTTATCCAACATTTGTTGCAAGGATTGGGAAAAACCCTGAAAATCCCAATCAGATCAAGAAGTATTAAAATGAGTGTTAGTTTATACTAGCTAAAGAGTTAAGAATGAGAAATTTGACAGTAAGAAGAGAGGATTCTAAGTTGAATACACGATAAAGTCTGTTGTAATCAGCACAGAAAATGTTCATGCAAAGCATAGTTAGTAGTACAAGTGTTAAGAGCATGAGGAGTGAAGTTGCGTGTACGCCTAGAAGGAATAAAAAAATTAATTTTATGTAATAAAACGAAGAAGTCTATTTCCCTATTGATTAATTTAACAATAAACAAGACACCCAGCATGATTCTACGATTAGTTAAGGAGGGAAGGTTAATTAGCAAAAGTCTACTAGAGAAAGTCGGCTCGTCAATACCAGAAATCCAGTTAAAGCCCCAAACCGCCAAAAGCAAAATATTCTTTTGAACAGACTCAATTCTGTCTTAGTGTACCAGATATTGGGGAGACCATGCACAAGATCCGTATTCAAGAATTGGCCGACCAAGAGAAATATAAAGTAATTTTGTTGTATAAGGGTCGTCAAGTTCCTTAGACCATCGATTGATGAACCCAAGTACTTGAGTTGCCTTATTGACAGTATATGAGATATGAAGATCAAAATTCAATTTTTGATCTAGAAGATCTCAAGAGGCAACCGATCAAGCGTGTAAGTAAAAATATGAGGCCTGATCCGATAAAATGACATCGCCTTACACTTCGAGCAGTTTAATTTAGGAATCAAGATCTGCTTGTAAAGTATTATAAGAGTTGATGTCATTGTATGTTAAACAGAGCTTCACGTCATCGGCGTACATTAGTATAGTAGAGTGCTTTAAAATAGACGGAAGATCATTAATGAAGAGATTAAATAGTAGAGGACCAAGATGGCTGCCCTGAGGAACGCCAGAAGTTACAAAGACGGGCTTAGAAAGAGATGAGCGAAAGAGAACTTTTTGGGTTCTAGAATTAAGATATTCGGAGATCCCCAGAAGAAATATCACGAAAAATCAGAAGGATTTCCCGACACGTTTTATCTTTTATAATATCGAGATTTCTTATTTTTTAACATTGTTAGCATACACATACGGGGCATACACTGCTCAACGAGCGAATTTAACATATTATAAAAAGGAGAAGAGACCAGTCAGCATTTAAAATTAGAGTATTAAATTTACAAAACTCAGTTTTTCGAAAATAATGGGGTTTAACTATTGAACTAGTGAAACGAATTTGCTCAGAAGAAGGCAGCTCTATAAATAGATCAAACATAGGATGATAGGGGTCTTCAGGAAGAACTAAAGGTTCGCTACGAGATACTAAACTACAAAGTAGATCAGAGACAAAAATCAGATCCAGAAGACGCCCGCCACAGTTTCGAAATGGATATAACTTATTAGTTAATAAATTCATGGGGGGCTGGACGGAACCACATCAGGCAAATTAAAGCAAATTAAAGAAAATGGCAAATGAAGGAATTGTGCATGGATTGAATTCGATCAATAAAAGTATTGACTTAAAGGACGTTATTTGTGAAACCTGTGCAAAAAGAAAATTGAGTGTCAAACCGAGTGCACCATGACGAGGTCGTCCAAAGATATTAAAGACAGGCAAAATATTATTTTGAACATGTTGAAAGCAGAGGATGTCTTAATTCCTGCATCTATAAATGAGGTCAACAAGTCCAAAATGAACAAGCGGATCAGTCGAGCGCGCGCGACAGTATAAAACCCTGTGCAGTTTTATAAATTAAGTATTTTGCTTATAATAGAAATAAGAACGTAGCAGGTGTTTATTAAAGACGCATGTATCACAGTCGTTCGCTGTCTCGCTCGCACACATGTGCTGCCTGCTACTCAACGATTCAATGGAAAAAAAAAAACTTTAATTTCTTTGCTGATTTTCTGTCTTATTTATAAACCGATCTAGATGAAACTTTCAGCGTTCCTTCTATATATCATTCTTTACGCACTTGTTAAGTTAGAAGTGCCTATGTTGAGAAATGTGGCCATAATACGTTTTTTTTTGAATTGCGGGGGTGGGGGAAAGATATCGAAAATCTAACATAAACTCGATCTGGAGAGGGTATACAGAAACCTTGATGCCAAATTTGGTGTCTCTAGCTCTTATAGTTGCTGAGATCGACGCGTTCATACAGACAGACGGACGGACAGACGGACAGACAGACGGACGGACATGGCTCAATCGACTCGGCTATTGATACTGATTAAGAATATATATACTTTATAGGGTCGGAGATGCCTCCTTCTGCCTGTTACATACATTTGCACAAAATTATTATACCTTTTTTTTGCCCATTTTTAATGGGCACAGGGTGTAATCAGGAGTGGTCAGCATCAATTCAGAAGGAGATCGACGCACTGGAGGCAAATAATACTTGGGAGCTTGTAGATTTGTGAGAGGGCAAGAAAGCTATTGGCTGCAAATGGGTGTTTGGTGTTAAAGTTGACAAAAATGGTTTCGTAGAACGCCTCAAATCCAGATTGGTGGCTAAAGGATGCGCACAACTTTATGGAGTCGACTACTTCGAAGCATTTTCTCCCGTTATATAAGAATGATCATGGCGCTGGCTGTGAAGTATAAATTGTATCTGCATCAAATGGACGTGTCATCGGCTTTCTTAAACAGTGAACTCTCAGAGGATGTTTACATGAAGCTGGCGGAGGGTTACGTGAATTCTGTTGGAAAACTTGCACAACGAAACTCCAACCCACACCGTAGATCATATAGCGGATACGTGTTTATTGAAGCAGGAGGCGCAATTTCAAAGGAATCCAAAAAACAAAGTCTGGTTTCATTAAGCAGCACAGAAGCCGCTTATATAGCCTTATCTTCTGCAGCTAGGGAAGCAACATATCTGAAGAAAGTGTTGCATGAAATGGGATTTATGAAATAAAAGCAATTGTATTATATTGCGAAAATCAAAGTGCACAATGTCTAGCTAAAAAATCCAACTTTGCATAATCATAGTAAACACATTGACATTAAAAATCACCATGTAAGAGAGATATATGCTAAAAATGAAATTGATGTGTTAAATAAGAATTTACAGAAGATCAAACATGTTAAGTATATAAAAGAAATAAATTACTTTTAATATGTAATCTAGCATATAATCACTGAGAAGGAGTGCTGAAATATGAAAAGTAGCAACAATTATAAGTATAAAGCTGGTTACACTTAAGTATAAATTCTTCTGTTCCTTTTGTACTTTATTCTAAGAGTCTCTCCAAAGTCGTCGTAATAAACACACGCATGAAATAGTATGGAAAAAACCATCTCTCTTTTTATTTCACAAGTTTAAATCTCCAATAGAAAACTTGTTCATTGAGATTTTAACTTCAATGAACTCAAAATTTGCTACGTTACATAAAGTTATAGCTTCAGATGAAAAGTCAGAGTCAACAGCAATAAGAACTCTACCCCCCAAACGTGATAGACGATCACATCTAAAAGGCGTGTATTGGGAAAATAGAGAAATCTGAAATTTCAGGCTTTAAACAAGTTACATTAAAGACTATCACGTTGAATGCAAAAGTTAGGCTATCAACATATAATTTGGAAAGTTTTGTATTAATGTCTTTTACGTTTAGATAGGAAAAAGAAGAGAAGATTTTAGTTTTATGCCACATTAGAAGAAGAAGCGACAGCAGGAATTAGGTTCAAACTGCCAGAAATAATTACAACAAATTTCTTTGAATTTGTATTTGTATTTTTAATTTCTTTCAATAAAATAATGTATGAGGTAATGAAATGAACAACTGGAGTTGCAAAACTCTGTCATTGCTGGTTGGTCGAGCGGTTCCTTGGTTTTGTGGCTTGAGGGAGTCGCCACGTGTATGGGCCAACCTAGCAATCCCGATTCCAATAAGAAGAACTGTTGGTTTCTTTTTATTTTCATAATTATTATTTTTCCGCGTGTTGGGTTTTATTATGCAATTTCTAATATTCAACCTATTTGTCAGAGTTTTTAGTTAAAGTAGTCGAAGCATGGTAGGCTCTGCTATCCGGAATCCAAATATTTCGTCATCTTATTAGTGAAGCATATAAAATATAGTAAAGTCCTCTTTATTAATATAAGATATTTGAAACATATATTTCTAGCGCAATGTCAGATGATTGTGGAGTGATGTTTTGCCGGCATAGGATAATATGTATAATACTGGGGCAAAATAATGAAGTTTTAATGTGCATTATTAAATTAATGCAACCATACAATAATTTTGAGAGGTGGCATAGGACAAAATGAAGGAATTTTAGAAAGGGTGTCACAAAACCTATACATCATGGGCAGTGTGTGCTCATCTGTTGTATGTTTTGGATACATATTTGTCATTGTTAATTAATATTCGGTATTAGTCGTTATATATATAGAAGAAATATTTAATATTTCTTTCAATATATTCTAAATATATTTCCTATTATCGTTTATTCAATTGAACATCATATCAAAATTATATTGTTAATTACACGAATATAATATTTGACATGTCGATCCTTGTTGGAACATTGAGTTTCAGAAGCTTGTTCGTTTTTTTTCTATAATCTAAGGACACAACGATTTTTTTAACGCGGCTATGTTTTTAAATATATTTGTGGTTAAAAGTTTTATTTAATATAATATTATTACACATATATACTTCAACATAGATAATTATAATTGTGCGTTCATTGTACCTAGACGTGTTTTAGTTGTGCTGTGAGTATTTTTTCTTTTTATCTGTGTTAATTCGCATGTTAATTTCTAATAATTGTATATTTGTGCACCTAATTATTTTTCTGTATCATTTAAACTGCTAAGCTTTGTGTTTAGATAACTGCGCTGCATCGTTTGTGTTGTTGTTGTCATATTCAATCATTTCTTTTGGCTGCTTTGATACGCGTTTGCGTTGCTGTATTTAGCTATCTTTGTTTCTACTTTATTTTTTATTGTGCAGTACTTTGTTGGCGAATATTATTTTTTCAATAATGTTTGTCTGCTGAATTTAACATTGTAAATGTCAGTCCGACTCGAAGGCTGACTTCATTTGTTGTTGGCTATCTGATAATGTAGCTCACGTTAAGTGTGCTGGTTACACACAGCGTGTTAAGGACTGCATCAGTAGTAAGTCCGGTGCTGTGAGCCTTGTCGTGATGCTGAATTAAACATGCAAATGTTTATGCATACATGACATGGTTTCAGTGCCTTAAGTTTATCTCAATAACTTAAAGGGTTTTGATGGGCCTTCCTTGCCTGCTGAAGTAGTCAGTATCCCTGTTGTTGTTGCTGTTGACTCTGACCTTTCATCTGAAGCGAGAACTTTATGTAACGTAGCAAATATTGAGTTCATTGCAGTTAAAATCTCAATGAAAGAGTTTTCAATATCTCTTACTTGCTCCTATATCCTCTGATAAGATAGCGGCCGATTTGTTTGCAGTCTTCCTCCAATCTACTTACTCAACTAATAACTCCTCTATTAACACTCCTTATCCTTATAGTGTGCTCAAGTCTAACTGCATTTTTGCATTCAGTACGCAATGCAGACTGATGTCATATACACTGACTTCAGTAAGGCTTTTGACTCTGTCAATCACTGTCTCCTGCTTAACAAACTTCATCTAATCGGTTTTCCACATAAACTTCTTCTGTGGATCTCCGAATATCTTAATTCTAGAACCGTTCGTTCATCTCTTTCTATGCCCGTCTTCATGTACGCCGATGATGTTAAGCTCTGTTTAACATACAATGACATCAACTCTTATAATATTTTACAAGCAGATCTTGATTCCTTTTTTGCCTGGTGTAATGCAAATTTGTTAAAATTAAACTGCTCAAAGTGTAAGGTGATGTCATTTTATCGGACCAGGCCTCATATTTTTACTTACACGCTTGATCGGATGCCTCTTGAGAGCTTAAATCATGTAAAGGATTTAGGGATTCTTCTAGATCATAAAACGAAATTTGATCTTCATATCTCATATACTGTCAATAAGGCAACTCAAGTTCTTGGGTTCATCAAACGATGGTCTAAGGAATTTGACGACCCTTATACGACAAAATTACTTTATATTTCTCTTGTTCGGCCAATTCTTGAATACGGATCTTGTGTATGGTCTCCCCAATATCCGGTACACTAGGACAGAATTGAGTCTGTTCAAAAGAAATTTTTGCTTTTCGCGGTTTAGGGCTTTAACTGAATTTCTGGTCTTGACGAGCCCTCTTATTCTAGTAGACTTTTGCTAATTAACCTTCCGTCCGTAACTAATCGTAGAATCATGTTGGGTGTCTTGTTTATTGTTAAATTAATTAATGGGGAAATTGACTCCTCTGTTTTATTAAATAAAATTAATTTTTCTATTCCTTCTAGGCGTACACGCAACTTTTTCCTCTTGCTCTTAACACTTGTACTTCTAACTATGCTTTGCACGAACCTTTTTGAATACTCTGTGCTGATCACAACAGACTTTATCGTGTATTTAACTTAGAGTCCTCTCTTCCTACTATCAAGTATCTAATTCTTATCTCGTTAGCTAGTATAAAATAACACTCATTTTAATACTTCCTGATCTGATTGGGTTTTTCTGGGTTTTCCCCAATCCGTGCAACAAATGTTGGATTCAATTAAATACTTTTTTTTGAATACCCCAGACTTAAGCTTAAACTCAATTTTAATATTATTATTATATCTAATATTAATCTTAATTATAATTGTATTATAAATAATTTTATTCATTTATACTTTATTGTTGTTTTTGGTCGACTGCCATTAGTCGACATTAAATAAATAAATACAAATACAAATATTAATTTACAGTTTGTCATCAAAATACAATAAATTTATATTAAATTTTATGTTGAATTTATATAATGTACGTGTGAGAAAGTTATTTTAAGTAAGTGCCAATAAAAATATATTTTTGAATGAAATAAATAAGTTCATAATTTAGTACTTAGTACTCTGCCACAGTATTTACAACTGAAAGAGTCTAAGGCTACAGTCGACCGCAGTCGACAGTGGATGACTCCGTACTTTTCGTAAAAAGCAAAAGAAGAACCCCATACCTCTCGCGTGCAAATCCTATGTCTTCTAAGTTGAGCCACTGCTTTAAACAATTCACATGCAGCTATCTCAATATATATGCAGCACGAATTTTAGCATTTGACATATATGTACATAATTGTTATTTCTATTTCTTAAAGATTTTGCTACTTTCGGACAAATGAGGCAGAATTTATAATATATATTTAAATAAAATAGCAATAATTAATTAATAATTGAAAAATATAACTCAAATTTGTAATTGTCAGCAGCGAGATTTGAAACCGCGCACCCGTAGCGAGTCTTGCTGTTGTTGTTGCTGTAATGCTGCTCAGCCCCTCATGAATTTGTAGGTCATTCATTCCTTAAAATCTCCATTGTTTATGGTCCGATCGGGATGAAAATGATCGGGAAAACGTCCGCACAAGGGCACACTCGATGTGTGCCAAATCTGCCATGTGTGCCAAGTCTGTAGCTCTTATATATTATATTGTAACGCAAATAGGCTGGGCCTACCGTCACTGGTGGTTGGTCGAGCGGTTCCTTTGTTTTTAAGTGGCGAGGGAGTCACCACGAAAGCACGGGCCAGATTAGGCAATCCCGCTTCCAATAAGAAAACTGTGGTTGGTTTCTTTTTCTTTTCTTTTATTTCCCGCGTGTTTGTTATTTAACACGCTAACAACTGCGGAGCTCGGACTGATCGCGGTGGCGTTTCGAAGAGGAGAGCGATATCAGAGGAAACGGAAGCTGCATGGCGGCCCAAACTCTCAGGGTTGCTCTTTGTTCCGACCGCCACAACAGCTGGCTGTGTGACCGTCTCATCGCCGCAACAGCTGACGAGCGGTCAGCTGTTGTCATAGCAACCGTGGATCGGGGGTGGCAACCTTGGGCTATTAGGGCAGCGTTGCCATTTTCGTTACATTGCCCCCCTCTAAGACTCAAGCCTCCTGGCCGAGTCCATCCTGTGTTGATCCACGGAAGCGAGCTAGGCGATTGACATGCACGGTCTTCGTCGTGCGTTTTCCGGGCAGCTGCACTTCATAGACCAAATCGGAGTGCCGTCGCACTACCATGGCCGGTCCCACCCAGTCGATCAGCTCGGGTTTGACGCTCTCCGAACTACATGGGTCAATATCCACGGCTTCCAATTGTCCCAAGACGGTAAACGCTGGGAGACGGTATTCCTGTGCGCTCAGATTCAAGACTCGTAGGGTCGTCTTATCGTCCGCAGCATCCATGATACTACTACCCAAAATTACTTGGATGGGTAGCTGGGAATGCTTACCGCGTTCCAACACGGCTACAGGAGTTTGAGCTAGCGACGTACCTCCGACTCGCAAGTGGGTATCGCTGTACGGCGGGATGCGTGTGGGCTCCGTGGAATATAATAGACCGGGCGACTCCGCACTCGATGCTTCCAGCGAGATTGCTCCCCAGTCGAGCTTTATAAGCAAAGCCTTCAAGTCCAGGGTAGCTTGGTGTCGCAGCAGAAAGTCGACTCCGAGGAGGCTGGGTATGCGGCCTTCTACAAGGAGGAATTCGTGCTCGATAGGGCGACCTGCCAACGTCATACTGACCTTGCTACGTGCTGTAGCCACGAACTGCTCCGCTGACGGACCCTGGAGCATTACTCTACATGGTGTACATGGTGGTGGCTTCGGTAACGCATTTCGATTTAGCAAGGAAACGGCAGCACCGGTGTCGACCAGCAATCGCACCGGGTGTTTCTGCAAGGGAATTACGCAGTGTAGATGCCGATCGCCGAGCGCGCCCACGGCATACGTTGCTTCAACTGGCGGACTCACGCGGGGATCAACGTCTATGGGCAGGGGCTGCGTCTCGCCTGACTTCTCGCCTTCCAGCGGCGGCTCCTCGAACAAACGGGCCAGGACGGGCTCAACTTCGGGTGAAGGAGCGCGGCATCTGGCTAACTCCTCACGTTCCAGCGGCGGTTCCTCGCACAAACGGGCCAGGACGGGCTCAACTTCGGGTGAAGGAGCGCTGCGTCTGGCTACTTCCTCGCGTTCCAGCGGCGGCTCCTCGAACAAACGGGCCAGGAAGGGCTCAACTTCGGGTGAAGGAGCGCTGCGTCTGGCTGCTGGCAACTCGAGCCGAGCATGGGTCGAGGTGAGGAACTCAGGCCGATCCCGCGCGCACAAGGGGGCGTGGACGGATGGCGAAGGTGGCGGGACCGTGTCCCTGACTAAGTCGGTTGTCGATTCTGGTATCCGGTTAGGCGTCAGCGGTGTTTTACTTACTTCGATGGGGCTGGGCGGGTGCGGCGTGCTGTGGCCGAACCCGCGGGCGTTCCTGGCCAACCTCCGCCCCGGGAGGTTGGCTGCTCCTAGTTTCCCGATGGGTACGACTGAGCGTGGTGTCGCTCGAAGTCGTTCGGTGCTCTTGGTCGGGGACGTCTCCATCTTCTCCTCGATGGCGAACCGGGCTGCGGCTCGTCGGTTACCATGGCGACATTCATCACGGTGCCGGTCGCATATCGGCGGCTGTGCGCTTCAACGCGCTGAACAAGTTCCAGTGCCCGTGCCAGATTAGGAGGGTCGACCATCACAAGCTGCGTCTGATACGTTGTCTCCCGAATACCGTCTATAAAACGCTGTACCACGATGCTATCGTATGTGGCGGCTGGCATGCCACTAAAAGCAGCTCGGCCCAAGCAATCCAGCTGCCACGCAAAGTCTGCCAGTGACTCCTTTGGACCTTGCCGGCGGCTTTGGAACAGCTGATAACTGGTGCGGGCGCTCAGCGTGAATTGCCGGCGCATCGCCTCAGCCAGAGCATCATACGAGCATAGCGTGGTCTGCGGCAGCGTCCCGTAGAACAGCTGCGCCCGTCCGCGCAAGCTGGCGTACAAACGGTGGCACTTGCGGCGTTCGGACCATCCCTGCTCAGTGGCCATGCCGTCCAGGAGACGTTGAAACTCGTCCCATGGTCGGTTTCCATCATACTGGGGCAACGACTCCATCTCAATCGGCTCGAATCGCACTACGGGTACGGCTGGCGAGCCAGGGCAACATCGGGGACTCACTGGCTGCGGACTCACTGGCCAGCGGAAGTAACGGCACCTGCCGAGTACGTCTCCTGACGGGATTCCTTTCGTTCGCAAACGGTGGGAACTTGCGGCGTGCTGCAAGTCAAGTGGTCCGCCGAAGGCTGTTCACTGGTGGCTGCGACCGGGCGTTCATTACCTGCGCATGCCATAGTGCGCTCGAACGAGGTCCACAACCGTTCGAACTTTTCTTCGTAAGTCCGCGTCAGTTCGGTCACCTTCTCCTGCAGTTGTCGTTGCTGCGCCGCCAGCTTTAATACGGCATCCGCCGTGAACTGCCGGTCGGGCTCCGCAGCCCCATCATCTCCTTCCTCGTGGCGGGGCGTCTTCGCGCGTTGCCAAGCCAGGGATGCCTGTTGGCGCGAGCCGTGCTTACGTGGCCTGGTGGGCTTGCACTTTTCCAAGCACAATTAGACCCCACACCTGACACCAATGTAACGCAAATAGGCTGGGCCTACCGTCACTGGTGGTTGGTCGAGCGGTTCCTTTGTTTTTAAGTGGCGAGGGAGTCACCACGAAAGCACGGGCCAGATTAGGCAATCCCGCTTCCAATAAGAAAACTGTGGTTGGTTTCTTTTTCTTTTCTTTTATTTCCCGCGTGTTTGTTATTTAACACGCTAACAACTGCGGAGCTCGGACTGATCGCGGTGGCGTTTCGAAGAGGAGAGCGATATCAGAGGAAACGGAAGCTGCATGGCGGCCCAAACTCTCAGGGTTGCTCTTTGTTCCGACCGCCACAACAGCTGGCTGTGTGACCGTCTCATCGCCGCAACAGCTGACGAGCGGTCAGCTGTTGTCATAGCAACCGTGGATCGGGGGTGGCAACCTTGGGCTATTAGGGCAGCGTTGCCATTTTCGTTACAATATATAATATATACTCTTATATTATACAGAACTAGAAGATCCTTGTACAGAACAGAAAGACTGGAGTGTGGATCAGTGTTAGGTTGAGTAAAAGGGAAAGCAATAATAATCCTGCAGGCTGTTGCAGAATAGAGAACTGTCGAGCCGCCCTATACGATTTAGAAACTATGGGACTCAACACGAGCACTGAGGCATCTCCGACCCTATAAAGTATATCTCAGCAACTATAAGAGCTAGAGTCACCAAATATGGCATCAAGGTTCCTGTATCTCATTTGAATTTTGAATACCTCCCCCCCCTTCCCAAGCAATTTGAAAAAAAACTAATAATAGCCACAGTTTACAAAGTAGATACTTCTAACTTCACAGGTTCTTGAAGAATATCATATAGAAGCAATGCTAAAAGTTTCATCAAGATCAGTTTATAACTAAGGCAGACAATCAGCAATAAAAGTTATTTTTCCAATGAATCGTAGAAGAATCGAAAAGAGAGCCTGAAGTCGCCCTGATGCTGTGACGATCAAACCAGCTGAAGGTAAGAGCTATGCCCAAGTACTCGGTGAGCTACTTAGGAATTTCAATTCAGAGGATGATGAAAGTGCTATCCACTCAATCTGGAGAACCAAAACATGGGATATGCTATTGGAATTATCTAAAGGAAGTAAAACCCAAAAGCTAAGTGACGCGATACAATGTTTATCGGAATCGCCGACGGTGAAGGTACTCAGGCCCACCGTTAAAATCGAAATCCGAGATCTGAACAGTTTCACCGAGGAATCAGAAGTCAAGTCGGCAATAGCGGAAGACACAAACGGTTTTTCCAAGCCCAAGATGCTGCTTATGTGCTCATAAGAAGTTAAAGGAGCTCGACCACTTCCCTGGATCAAAAACCTGCGCAGCCAGTAGCAGGAAAGCCAAGACATGAAGGTATTACAAGCTTATTTGCATAGGAACAGGACAGCAGAAGCCCAACTGCCTGAAATAGTTGTCGAACAACGAGCTGACTTAGTGATAATCAGCGATCAGTATTGGAGAAGAGAACAAGGCGTATGGCTGGAAGAACTCACCAAAACTACCGCTATCTGGATACCGAATCGGAGTAGCATCCGACACTCAAACGAAGAATGTGGTAACTGTTTTGTGTATCTTAATGTAAACGTTTACCATATATTCAGCTGCTACCTAACACCAAATGACGACATCCAAACATTTAAGAGCAAGCTGAACGAGATAAAAGACACAGCCTCGAAACTACAGGGAAAGTATATTATTTCCGGCGATTTGGATTGAAGATGAGAAGAGTGGGGCATGCAAGTAACCAATTGTAGAGGTCGGAGAGTAGTCAACATGGCGGTCAAATGTAGGCACTACACCAACTTTTTGACGAATTGGATGCGAAAGTGCTGGAGGGTTCTGGACATATACATAGGTAGTGACCACCAATTCATCTCATTTGGAGTGGAAGAGACGCTAGGAAGGATCGGCCCGCCAATACTGACCGACAGAGCCACAGATGGAATGTTCGGCGTCTGAACAAGGCAGGATTGACCACCGTGCTGGACAGGAGAGACGTCGTAGCCCAAGACACAGAGATTACTGAGATCACGGTTAATAGCATCATGTCGATGATCAAAAATGCCTCTGATGCTGCAAAACCCAAAATCGGAAATAGACGCAGGGAAGGCCGAGAAGTCTATTGGGGGACAGAGGAAATCAGCATACTAAGAGCAAATTGCTTAAGATGTTGATGCCGCCTAACTAGAGCCAGACGCCGATTCCAGTGATGATTCGTGTTAAGGACTGGTTGGATTGCCGAGAACTACAGGTAGTAACCTCAAAAAAGAGCTGTTACTACTAAGTAAGCGACAAATCCCACTGGAGATGGACATGAGGATAGGCGATAGCATAATCAGGACTCAAAAAATCATCAAGGAATCCGGCTTGTCTCAAAGCTAACCTTTCAAGCGCAGCTTCGACAAATAGAGAGAGTTATAATACAGTCAGCTGACGTCTGTAGACAGGATTCCCTTAACCAGTGGCAAGAAAGGTGGACAAACGACAACAAGGGAAAGTGGACAGCAAGACTTCTACCCGTTCTCAAAGTCTACATTCAGAGAAAACACGGTGATGTTGACTATTATGTTACTTAAATGCTGACAGGACACGGGTATTTCGGTTCCTTTCTGTACTCTATAGGTAAAGCAACAGAGGCTAGCTGCATCTACGGGGATAATGGAAGAGAGAATGTAGACCACACAGTCTTCCACTGCGAGCGATTTGCCGAACAATGACACCGACTACTACAAGAAAACATTATAATGATAATGAGCAACATCTAGCAGAATTGGCGACATGTCGCGCGCTTCATAGGCGATATCCTCCGCTTAAAGAAAAAAGCTTTCCCGAAGTGTAGATAGGCCTGACGAGGAGGGGTTTCTACGGCGACGGTAATGTGAGACGCAAAATAAATTTCCCCCACCAGCAAAAAAAAAAAAAAACCAGTCGAAAAGGCTACAGTCGACCGCATTCGACAGTATAATACCCTGTACAGGCTTCTGTATTAAAATTATGTTGATAATAGGTACTTTGATTAAAATAAAATCAAGAACATAACAAGTGTTTAAAGAATAACCTTTTGAAACTGTCATTTTTTGCATACGAATTCTTTGCATGCGTATAGCAGCTAACTTTCACATATTTATACATATTCAATCAAAAGCTGAGTGTTACGACACTTAATTTACTTATGCCTGTGTCGCAGTAGTTCCCTATCTCGCTCGCACAAATATGCACACATGGTAAGCAGACGAATGTGTCACAGTCGTTCGCTGTCTCGCTCGCACACATGTGCTGCCTGCTGCTCTACGATTCCGTGGAAAAATAAATTTTATTGCTGATTATCTGTCTTATTTACAAACCGATCTTGATGAAACTTTCAGCGTGCCTTCTATATATCATTCTCAACGCACCTGTTAAGTTAGAAGTGTCTACGTTGAAAAATGTGGCTATTATTCGATTTTTTCGATTTGCGGGGGAAGGGGGGGAGGTATCCAAAATTTAAAATAAACTTGATCTGCGTATGGTATACAGGAACGTTGATGCCAAATTTGGTGTCTCTAGCTCTTATAGTTGCTGAGATCGACGCGTTCATACAGACGGACAGACAGACGGACGGACGGACGGACGAACGGACGGACGGACGGACAGACAGACGGACGTGGCTCAATCGACTCGGCTGTTGATGCTGATCAAGAATATATATACTTTATAGGGTCGGAGATGTCTCCTTCTGCCTGTTACAAAAATTTTTTTCACAAAGTTAATATATCCCTGTACAGGGTATAATTATTACGTCCCTAACTATTGTACACACTGCCCGTCGCTACTACCGATTGAATAATTTAGTGAGGTCTCCGGGCGTGAACTCCGGTTGTTTCGCAAAAGTAGACCGAATTTGATTACTTAGAGGAAGTAAAAGTCATAACAAGGTTTCCGTAGGTGAACCTGCGGAAGGATCATTATTGCTATTTGAAATGGTGATTGTAATATTGTACTTTCTGTTGCGTTTTATTTATTTGACATATTCATAGTATATTGTATGTATTTCTTTCACATATTTTTCATGTACTTTGAATAAAAGATGAAACATGCGTGTATACGGTCATTAACATACTTGCGTTGCACAGATGTATTGTTATTATGAATATGGGCATACGTTGTATAAAGGCAATAGCGTAATATAACAATGTCCTGTTTCTTTTTCTTCGCAGTCCATGCTGTTATGTACTTTAATTAATTATTTTAGAGTGTTGCTTAAAGTTTTTTGAAATATTAAGCATATGGTACATTATTGGATAATGTATGTGTGGAGTTGCAAAACTCTGCACATAACATATTCATAATATTAAATAAGTGGAAATACTATGACTCTATGTTGTATATATTTGTATGAGGAATTTGAAGAATTATATTTTCTTTATTCTAATCAAAGCATAAAAAATTATTTTTAGACTCGGTACCAAAAGTAAATAGTCTTCTAAGTTCGACGAAAGAGTCTCAGACAGAAGGAGTCATCTCCGACCCTATAAAAGTATATATACAGTATACTGATCAGCATCAATAGCCGAGTCGATTGAGCCATGTCCGTCTGTCCGTCCGTATGAACACATAGATCACAGAGACTATAAGAGCTAGGACTACCAAATTTGGTGACAACACTCTTATAGTGTGCAGCCAGATCAAGTTTGTTTTAGATGTTTTCCACGCCCCCTACCACCCCCGAAAATCGAAAAAAATTGCCGTCTTCGAACTATATGAAACAGTAACTTAACTCAGAGGATATAGGATTTGTAAGTAAGAGCTCTGGGATTCGAAACTTAGTGCGTGCGTTAGAAGTGTCTACGTTGAAAAATGTGGCTATTATTCGTTTTTTTCGATTTGAGGGGGAAGGGGATGAGGTATCCAAACTTTAAAATAAACTTGATCTGCGTAGGGTATACAGGAACCTTGATGCCAAATTTGGTGCCTCTAGCTCTTATAGTTGCTGAGATCGACGCGTTCGTACAGACGGACAGACGGACGGACGGACAGACGGACAGACAGACGGACATGGCTCAATCGACTCGGCTGTTGATGCTGATCAAGAATATATATACTTTATAGGGTCGGAGATGCCTCCTTCTGCCTGTTACAAAAATTTGTTTTCACAAAGTTAATATATCCCTGTACAGGGTATAATTATTACGTCCCTGACTATTGTACACAATGCCCGTCGCTACTACCGATTGAATAATTTAGTGAGGTCTCCGGGCGTGAACTCCGGTTGTTTCGCAAAAGTAGATCGAATTTGATTACTTAGAGGAAGTAAAAGTCATAACAAGGTTTCCGTAGGTGAACCTGCGGAAGGATCATTATTGCTATTTGAAATGGTGATTGTAATATTGTACTTTCTGTTGCGTTTTATTTATTTATCATATTCATAGTATATTGTATGTATTTCTTTCACATATTTTTCATGTACTTTGAATAAAAGATGAAACATGCGTGTGGTCATTAATATACTTGCGTTGCACAGATGTATTGTTATTATGAATATGGGCATACGTTGTATAAAGGCAATAGCGTAATATAACAATGTCCTGTTTCTTTTTCTTCGCAGTCCATGCTGTTATGTACTTTAATTAATTATTTTAGAGTGTTGCTTATAGTTGTTTGAAATATTAAGCATATGGTACATTATTGGATAATGTATGTGTGGAGTTGCAAAACTCTGCTCATAACATATTCATAATATTAAATAATAAGTGGAAATACTATGCCTCTATGTTGTATATATTGTATGAGGAATTTGAAGAATTATATTTTCTTTATTCTAATCAAAGCATAAAAAATTATTTTTAGACTCGGTACCAAAAGTAAATAGTCTTCTAAGTTCGACGAAAGAGTCTCAGACAGAAGGAGTCATCTCCGACCCTATAAAGTATATATACAGTATACTGATCAGCATCAATAGCCGAGTCGATTAAGCCATGTCCGTCTATCCGTCCGTATGAACACATAGATCACAGAGACTATAAGAGCTAGGACTACCAAATTTGGTGACAACACTCTTATAGTGTGCAGCCAGATCAAGTTTGTTTTAGATGTTTTCCACGCCCCCCTACCACCCCCGAAAATCGAAAAAAATTGCCGTCTTCGAACTATATGAAACAGTAACTTAACTCAGAGGATATAGGATTTGCAAGTAAGAGCTCTGGGATTCGAAACTAAGTGCGTCCGCGCGATCGAACAAATATTTACTTTTTCTTTGCAAATGGAATTTTATGTTCATGTAATTTTGTGTAATCAAAACATAAGTACTAGTATTCTTTGCTTTGCATTAAAAAATATTTTCTACGTGTGTCTGTATAGTACATAAGTTTTACATATGTACACATAACAATGCACAAAATGTGACGGTAGTTTGCTTCGTTCACTGCCGCTGCTCTCTTCCAAGAACGATAATGAGGAAGTATTTTTTGAGAAAAATAAACTTGCAAGGCGGCACTGAATGGGAAATACGAATTCAGTTATTTCGATTTTGTCGACCTGCGGGGTTTAAATAGTAATGCAGGATACTATACAGTCGCATGCACCTCGTTTAAACTAGAATTGCCTCTTATTAATAATTGGAAGATTAAAAAAATCGTTCAATATTATGGAACTTCAAAATATAGTATATTTCAGAATGTTAAAATATAAACATTTTGTTTTTTTTTTTTAACGAATATTACAAAATTATACAACCTCAACTCTTATGGAACTACCCCCTGAATTTAAGCATATTAATAAGGGGAGGAAAAGAAACTATCAAGGATTTTCTTAGTAGCGGCGAGCGAACTAAGTCACTTTGTCTATGTGGCAAATGTGAGATGCAGTGTATGCAACATCAATATTCTAATATGAGAAATTAACGATTTAAGTCCTTGTTAAATGAGGCCATTTACAATGCCGATAGTAACCAAGTACAGTGAGGGAATGTTGAAAATAACTCTGAATAGAGAGTTAAATAGTACGTGAAACTTGAACATCCGTTACGGAAAATTCTTCATTAGAATTATATATTATAATAATAAAAATAAAATATTCAAAAAAATTGTAGCTAATTGCTTATTTGAATTAGAATGCTTGCATTTTAACATAAAATAAATGTCACAAATGTGATAAAGTGCTGATAGATTTATGTGAGTACAGTGCGTTAATTTCTCGGAATTATATAATGGCATGATTATCATTGATTTTTGTGTCTGTGATTCAGGATACCTTCGGGACCCGTCTTGAAATACGGACCAAGGAGTCTAACATATGTGCAAGTTATTGGGATAAAAAACTAATAGCGTAACTTGGCTATTAATGGGATTAGTTCTTTAACTATTTATATTTGATTAACACAATCCCGGGGCGTTCTATATAGTTATGTATGATTATATTTATATTATTTATACCTTTAACTGGAACGTACCTTGAGCATATATGCTGTGACCCGAAAGATGGTGAACTATACTTGATCAGGTTGAAGTCAGGGGAAACCCTGATGGAAGACCGAAACAGTTTTGAAGCGCAAATCGATTGTCAGAATTGAGAATAGCTGGTTCCTTCCAAAGTTTCCCTCAGGATAGCTGGTGCATTTAACTGTTATATAAAATAATCTTATCTGGTAAAGCGAATGATTAGAGGCCTTAGGGTCGAAACGATCTTAACCTATTCTCAAACTTTAAATGGGTAAGAACCTTAACTTTCTTGATATGAGGTTTAAGGTTATGATATAATGTGCCCAGTGGGCCACTTTTGGTAAGCAGAACTGGCTCTGTGGGATGAACCAAACGTAATTTTACGGAGCCCAAATTAACAGCTAATTCAGAAACCATGAAAGGCGATGGTTACTTAAATCAGCAGGACGGTGATCATGAAAGTCGAAATCCGCTAAGGAGTGTATCCATGCAACAGCATGGAGCCGCCCTTCTTACAGATCTTGGTGGTAAATAATTGATTTAAACCATGGAAAAGCATTATATATATACATGCCGTGTAGATATATTCCAGTCGGATTTGGAAAATGTATGGTTGACACGCAAACTTCTCAAAAGTCCGTACCAATATGCGCAGCTGGTCTCCAAGGTGAAGAGTCTCTAGTCGATAGAATAATGCAGGTAAGGGAAGTCGGCAAATCAGATCCATAACTTCGAGATAATGATTGGCTGTGAAGTTTGATATAGTCGGACATGGACAACAACATGGCTTATGTGCTAGTTCTGGGTAAATAGAGTTTCTATCATTAATGGTAGTTTCTTGTTTCCCGGATAGTTTAGTTGGCCAATTTTGACACTTTATACTAATTGGGAAACTAATAAATTCCATTAAATTATAACAATTATCAATTAACAATCAATTCAGAACTGGAACGGACTTGGGGAAACCGACTGTCTAATTAAAAGAAAACATTGTGATGGCAATAGCAGTGCTCTAAATGTTAAAGTGAAGCAATTCAAGTAAGCGCGGGTCAACGGCAGGAGTAAATATGACTCTCTTATGCCTCGTCATCTAATTAGTGACACGCAATCCCTATCTACTCACCCGTGCGGTCGACGGGTCTTAGAATCTCACCACACTACATCTCTGCTTGTCGCATGAGGCGACTAAACGAGGTACCGGGGTCGTCAGTCCCAAGCGGACTGTTAGCGAGTTATTAGAATTCCAACACAGTATGTAACCGCTTGTCGTACGAGACGACTAAAGGTTGGCCTCCTAGTGGGAGTTCGTGGTGGCTGTGATTGCGTAGCTATGCGCTACAACGCAGGAGAGAAGTTGCTGGACACTTCGCACCACACCAAGGGGGAAAATACACCCGATAGTGTATATTTAGATTGGTACCGAAGAGATGAAGGCCTCTGCTAACATCTTTGAGGGCCGTTTATTTTGGCGCATTGTACCAGACTCACTGTACCATATCCTTGCATATTCGAGCACCGTGGTTGTAATCCTACGTTGGAACATGCCTCATAAAATAAATGGAGAGTTCCTCTGTTCTGTCTCAATCTACTCAGTTCGTTTCTCACGCTCGTCGCGAACAGACGTGATTGTCGTGTGTGCTCATCACTTTTTTTTTTTATAACGGAACGTATACAACGGTAAAAAACGGATTAAGCATTTACGGAAAAATTACGGTGTATATTGCGGTAATCTGCTTAAATACAAAAGCTGATTATTTTTGTTGTATGACAACAGCTGATTTGGTTTGTGTGCTGACTAAGTAGTGCGACCAAGTATCCGTAGTGCGCTCTCTCGCCCAAGATGTGTGCGACCGAGTGCTGGTACGCAGACTGCCGGGAGCCGTATGTAAGTAGTCTGGTGGAATGCCGACCTTAGCACGAAGCGCCAAGAGGTCAGGAGGCTGAGGCAATGGCTCCAGAATTGTAAACTATATTATTGTAATTTATCAACAAATATTCTTTATCAGTTGCAGTTTAAATACGTTCAATGTAAAGTATGATTTGTCACAGATAATCACAATCACAATAAATAGATTAATGCAATAGCTTTTTGCTTGGGTACACATTAAATAAATTACTAGCATAAAAAGTTAATCACTTCACTTTTAAAGGCATCAATGAAAAGTTGCTATAAAGACAAATATAAACTAAAAACCACAATCGCATAGTTTTTTTTTTTTTTTTTGGTTTGTGCTTGGTGCTTGGCAAAGTGCTTGAGGGAATCATGGTTAACCGGATTAAGGACGTGCTCAAGGCTGGCTGCAGATGGCACTTTGGTTACCAACCTTAACGCTGCCTGGACATACGAAAGGAGTTCAACCCATGCCAATCCGGCACGATATAAACTCGGAATTTTCGTGGACTTCAAGAGAGCATTTGGCCACGTGCAATGGAAAGCCGTATTATTCAAATAATCGACTGTGGATGCAGAAAAGCCAACTTGTGGCGAAGCTCCTTCTCTGACAGGAGTGAAAGTATCATCACTGTCCCGGTGACAAGTTGTTACCCACAGGGATCCTTCAGCGTTCTATTCATATGGAACCTAATGATGGACGTGCTTCTTCAGCGCTTGGAGCCGATATGCAAGCTCAACGCGTACGCAGACGATCATCTCCTACACGTAGACGGGAACTCCTGGATCGACATTGAGTCGATATGGGAAGCCAAGATGTCCATTGTAGAAGCTTGGGGAGCCGAAGTCGGTGAACGCTGTCACCAAACAGGCGGCCAAGGGAACGATTTGCAGGAGTCAACTTACCGTATGTTCAAAAATTCCGGTATCTGGGCATCACGGTCGGTGAGTGGTTGAATTTTCTCCCGCATATCGAGTACTTACCGATCGGCTGACCGAAGTTGTAAGGGTAATGGCACGCGTACTGCGGGTCGAGGGGGGAGTTAGTCCCCGTGCCAAGCGGACCATTTACTCCGGACTCATGGTGCCTCGCGGACTTTTCGGTGTTTCAGTGTGGTATGCCGTGGCGATGAGACAGGTGGTTGCCAGGAGGCGCCTATTATCCTGCCAAAAGATCATCCTTCATAACTACCCGTTGGACGAAGGCAATTGGCTGCACGGTCAAGACTTGGAAAGTCTTTGAAACACAAGGTGACGCTGCTGGATGAACGTTTGCTGTGCAAGTGTCAGCACAGGTGGGATGACGATGCAGATCACGGATGAGTGAAACATTGATTTTACCCAAATGCTAGCTTCGTTTACAGCCGGCAAAACTTCGGTTTCTTGCTGACTGGCCATGGATCGTTAAATGCCATTCTGCATGAGAGAGGACTGAGCGAGACGTCTGCATGTATTTGTATCGCGGATTTCGAGGACTGGCTGCATGTGCTATGTGAATGCCCCGTCTATATTGATTTGTGGAACCTGATGGCCTAGGAGTGCGGTACCAACACAGCGGTCGGAGAGTGTTTGGAGTAGTGGAAACACAGGAGCGGACGCAGCTTTTTATCGCATTTGCCGATGCGGTCTTTACAAGGCGTCACCATTTGCTGGATCCACAGGAGGCACCTGGGCTGCCAGTCCCGAGCTGCAAAGCTAAAACTGGCTTCACCCATCTGGTTGGAGGGACTTAGAATACCACCACTGAATGTAACCGCTTGTCGTACTAAAGATACACTCTGGATTACCCAACATCCGAGCTTTTCGCAACTAAGTGGGGAGGGGATACCGATCCTTTATATTCGGTACAACGGCTGACCTGGCTTGTAATAATTAGCAAGGAAAGAAGACTATTTTGAGCTTGACTCTAATCTGGCAGTGTAAGGAGACATAAGAGGTGTAAAAGATGTGGGACATAATAGATTTCGGTTTAGTATCGACAATGAAATATCAGTACTCTTATTATTTCCTTACTTACTTGATTAAATGAAAAGTTCATAATTTCCTAGCCATTATACGGATATATTTATTATAGCTTATGGTATTGGGTTTTGATGCAAGCTTCTTGATCAAAGAATCGCGAGTTTGTTATATGATCGCAAACAAATTCTTCAATGAGAGAGTGCATTTATGTACTTTTGATTTGAAAATTTGGAATAACTCCAATTACTCAGGTACGATCCAATTCAAGGACATTGCCAGGTAGGGAGTTTGATTGGGGCGGTACATCCCTCATATGTATATGAATGATATTCAAGACATCATGGGCAGCAACACATAAGTTGCCTAAGCATAAACAAGGCTGCAACACTTTGTTGTTATGCGAACATAATATATAAAGCGGCGACTTTGTCGCATAGATGGGGTTGTGTTGAAACAGTAAACGAAATATTGGATCCATACGTCCCAATCAGTTTTATCAACCGATATATATGAACGTATGTATTCATTAAAAGTTCTGTGACTTCTTTCGACTGTTCCAACTGTTTGGTGATGGTGTGCAGTAGATGTTATGTTATTTATTCTTAAATACTTGCACAAATCATTTATTATAGAATTTTTGTATTCTGTTCCCATGTCCGTAATGAACGTCTTCATTGGACCGTACTTCAGAATAAAATTCTCAAATATCGCCTTTGCTACTGTATTAGCATTTTTGTTTGGAATTGGAATCGCGACTAAATATTTAGTCAGATCACAAATTAATGTGACTGCGTATTCATTTCCATTTTCAGACTTGGGTAGTGGACCAATAGTATCTACAATAACCCTGTCGAAAGCGTGTATTGGCGTATCAGTTATAGTTAAAGGAGTTTTTATTTTCTTTGTCACTTTTGATTTTTTGTCATTTTGGACATTTTCGTATGTACTCAGTAATATCTCGTGTCATACCTTTCCAATAATAGTGTCTTTTGACCTTGGCCAAGGTTTTTGAAATGCCTGTGAGACCTCCTTGTACTGGATCATCATGTAATGTAGACAATAGAGCTTCTTTTTCTTTTAATTTTTCTATTTGGGTCACCGGGTTGAGTAGCGCTACTCTCAATGAATTCAATATTTTATTGCCCATATTTTTAAAATGATCAATTGAAACTTGTTCAAAGATATTTTCCCACGGTGCCACTTTGAGTTGGCTGATTTTATTTATACCGGCTTGCATTTCAAGCCTTTGGAAGAATTGACCTAAGTCGAGAATTCCATTGGTATATAAATCGCTAACATCATATCTTGCAATTATTTTCTTTCCATGTTTAAAGAAACATAGCATATTTTTTAATTGCAATGTCACTACTTTACGTACCTCGTCATTTTGGATGACTTTGTATACGTTGGGCCTTGAAGCTAATTCTATAGATTGCCTTGGCAATTCTATTTGATCTTTTCCTGCGCAGGAATTTTGTCTACTTTGTAATCTTGTAGTGACTTTTTGTATTGTTCCAGTTATTTCTTGTAGCTGTTTAATGGTTATTCTTGATAACGCATCGGCTACGAAATTGTCTTTACCCTTTAGGTATTCTACTGTGAAGTCATATTCTTCAAGCTCTAGCCGCATGCGAGTTAATTTCGAACTGGGATTGGTCATAGAAAAAAGGTATGTTAATGGTCTGTGATCCGTTTTAACAGTAAAGTGTTTGCCGTAAATATATGGTCTGAAATGGGTAATTGCCCAATGAATTGCTGCTAACTCTTGTTCTGTTGTGCTTTTATTGCTTTCCCCTTTTGTAAATGCACGAGATGCATAAGCTATTGGGAGTTGAATTCCTTCACGGTTCTGAGTTAGAACTGCTCCGCAAGCTTGTTTACTAGCATCTCTTATAATGCAAAATTCTTTGCGAAAATCTGGATATTGTAATAATGTAGGATGCATAAGCTTTTCTTTTAGGTATTGGAATGCATTTTGGCATTCACTTGACCATTCAAAAGGAACATTCTTTTTACATAATCTAGTTATGTGCCGTGAATAATCGGCGAAGTTTTCAATAAATCGACGATAATAATTGCAGAATGCTACAAATCGTCTCGCGCTGTCCGCATCGTGAGGGACAGGATAATTTTTGATGACGTCAAATTTCTTGTCATCTGGCAATACTCCTTTGTCAGTGCATTTGTGACCTAAGAATGTCACTTCATGCATAAAAAATGAACATTTTTCTGGATGCAACTTAAGGTTATATTTTCTACATACATTAAAAACATCAGTTAAGTTTTTAAGCATGTGTTTTTCGGAACATCCTATCACCATTAAGTCATCCATATAAAGGAATGCCTGAGAGGCTTCTAAACCCGAGAATGCTATTGTCATCATTCTCTGAAATGAATTTGGTGCTATTTTAAGACCAAATGGCAATCGCGTGAAACGATATGAGCCATTGCTCGTTGAAAAAGATGTTATGTTTCTTGAATTTTCTTCAAGTTCAATTTGATGAAAGCCTGACATTAAATCAAGGCATGAAAAATATTTAGCTCTACCCAGTTGGTCTAGAATATCATCAATTCTGGGGAGCGGGAATTTGTCAGAAAGTAATTTTTTGTTTATTTGACGATAGTCAATTACTAATCGCCATTTCTTTTCTTCCGAATTTGGTAAAGATTTTTTCGGAACTAACAAGAGTGGGCTGTTATATTCGGACACAGACGGTTCTACGATTTTATCATTTATTAATTTTCCTACTTGTTTTTGGATTTCCTCAACATGGCTATGCGGGCTTCTGTAGTTTTTGATATAAATGGGTTCATCATCTTTCAGTCTTAATGTTTGTTTATAGAAATTATTTGTCGCTATTGGTTTGGTTTCCAGTCCGAACACATCACTGTACTTGGTGCATAATTTTGTTAATTGATTTCTGAATTGTTCTGGAAAATTTTTCTTTAACTTTGAAAGTATTTGTTCGGACCTGTTTATTGGATTAGTTATATGAATATCGTAATCTGTTAGATTTTCATATTCAATTTTGTTTACTTTGACCAATTGGTCGAAATTAGTTGTGTTTAGAAGGCGAATGTATACATGTTTGGATGCTGCTATTGTATTTGCAACATAAATTCCATTATGTATTTCTTGATTTGGAACAAATATATAATCGTTTACTGAATTAATCTCTATTTTTCGAATTACTTGGGATCTGGCTGGTAGAAGAACTGTATTGTTGCCAGCACTATATGTTATTGGAACATAAATAGGATAATTTAAGTTTTGGGGTCTAATTATAAACCAGTCTTCGTTTGGTTTGAAGTCTAATTGGCAATTGAATTTTTTAATAAAATCAATGCCTATTATTCCATCACATGGTATTGAAAAATCTGAGTCTACTAAATGAAAGTCGTGTGGAATAATATATTTTGTGGATTGAAGTTCTATCGAAGTTGTTCCTTGAGATTTTATTACACCCTGGCCTATACCTTGGATGTTTATAATTTTATCTTTTTGAATTTGGAAATTATCTGAATTTATTTTTAGTAGTGAGATATCTGCACCAGTATCTATTAGGAATGTGAGTTTATTATGAGTCAAGTGATTACAAAAGGTGACAAATATATTAAGACTATAATTGATTGAATGAACTTTTACATTTATTGATTGTTTCCTAAAGGGTTCTGAGGGTTTTCCGACGCATTTTGCGCCACTCTCACGTTGTTATTATTATAACCTTGATTGGAGTTACCTCGGCCTCTTCCCTGATTTTGGCCTCGTCTTCCTCCACGGTTATTGTAACTATTGTTGTTGTTGTTACCGCCTCGGTTGTAACTGTTGTGGTTGTAATTTCTGCCACGATTATAACCTCGGCCTCCTCTATTATTGTTGTTTGCACCTCGTCGATAATACAGGACAGTGTTACTTTGACCTGTTATCTCCGTGCAACTATTGACGAATTTGGAGACGGCATCATTCATATTTGTGAATGTGCCTGCCTGCATGATAAGTTTTACCTTATCAATCGAACAATTTTGTGTCATAGCTTTTACAGCTGTTGTAGTGCTGTATTTGTTAGCAAGTGACTGGCTTAGACCTTCACTGACATAGGCTCCTTCAAGGGCCTTTGCCAGTTTTTCCACCTCTTGGGTGTATTGGTTAGCCGTTTTGTTTTTCTGTTGCAGATTAAGTAGCTTGGCAGATACAACTTCTACCGATTCTCCTTTTACTGCAGTTGACAGTTGCGTAATGATAGCAGCAATTGTCTGCTCATTACTTATTAGATTTCTTGCATGGCCTTTTAGTTTTGTTTTAATAAGGCTTATGGCTGTTGGCTCATGTGTGCCTTTTAATGTATCCAATAGATTCAGAGAATCTAGAAAACTTTGCAGATTTTCCGGCTTACCATCAAACTCTGGTAGTAGAGATGTGGCTAGCTTGATAAATTCTGTAACTGTTTGTGCCATTTCTGAAATTGTTGTCGTTTCCGGTTTTGTTTCTATGTCACAATCAGATTCAGAGCTAACTTGATCTGATGATTCGGGTATTTTTGATACCTCTGAGGTTATCGGATCTTTGAAATCAATACTTTCTAGTTCGGTATCTGGTTCTAGTAGAACCGATTCATCGAACTCGGCTGGAAAATTTAGAGTGTTGGGCACTAAAATGTGTAAGTTGTGCCGTTCTGCGACATAAAGGAGATTTTCCTTAAGCCTTTTTATTACGTCTTTTAATTGTATGTACTGTAACGAATCACATTTCCTCAAATTGTCAATTACAATTTGGCGTACTGTATTGAATGAATTCACCAGTACTCGAAAATGTTTGAGTTTCGTATTATTGGAGACAGGTGCCGTTTTATTTAGGCATTTAAATGACTTTTGAAATTCTACTCGTTGCTCGGTAATGGTGGCACTTACTTTTCGCCAATCCATTAATATTTATACGCAACGTAATCTACTGCCTTTCCCAATATTGTATGATCTGTGTAGATCTCTTCCACTTTGATATTTGGCATATATGAGATTACCAATGCTTTTTCTTTTGGATGACATCCAAGAAATGGAGAATGTTGCATTGCATAAGTGCTCATATAAATTTTTTCTAACTCATATATTGTCGTTGGTTGTTCGGCAACTATATGTTGGAATTTTGAAAGAAAGTTGGGATCATCGACCTGTAATTTTTGTATAAGGCCTTTAATGCGTGGATGCATTTTGAATTTATCTCGATTTTAAATAGGTGTAAGGATATATATATATATATATATATTCTTTAGCCCAGATAGAGAAACTATGTTGTATTTGAAGTACTTTAAAAAATTTTTTTTTTGCTATTTATACCTTATCCAGGTTATTTGCTCTGCTCATATATTTTTCCTTGAGGCACTTGTTGTGCAATTTATATAGTTTATAAAAAGAATTTGCGCACATTATAACAACAATTATTATTAATAGGATGTGTATTAGTTGTAGGTCATTACTATTTGACTCTACTTTATTAATGACATTAGCAGTGGAGTCCACTGACTTAACATCTACTATTGCCATTTTGGGGGTATTTATTTTTAAATTGTTTTGATAACTAATTGTTGTTTCTTTATTAAATTTTGATATTGCATTGTTTTGCATTTACGTTACGAATTGAATTGAAAACTTTAATTTAAAAATAATTGTTCGAAAACAAAATCTCTTTGATGTGGGAAAACTTTTTTTTTTTAAAACAATATGAATTATTTAAGAAAAATTTTCCTTTTGATTTAAATATAACTCAAATTTTTTTTTATATTTTTCTTCTTGTTTTTTTCTTTTCTTATATTAGTACACTTTTCCCTACCTAATTTTGCGTATACCTTTACGGGGTATACTCTAATCGGGCGACTATGGCATCGCTCAATTTGACAAATATTGTATACTTCATTTTGCAACGCAGTGCAATTTAAATTTAATTATTATTTTAAATGTATTTCTAGTTCGTTGTGAGCTCTATGTAGCTCTGTCGGTTCCTTTCCGTTGGCTCGACTTGTTACGTCGAGCGGTACCGGTGCAGGCTGCACAGGTCAGATTTCTGGTGGGGCACCGGTGCTGGCTGCACAGGTGTATTCGCATTGGGGCGAATACATTGGTCCCTCGCAGTCAGTTGGGCAGCTTTTCCGCAGTTGCGGTATCCGCTTTAATTGAGGTGGAACTATTGTTAGTTGCTTTTTGCAAATATTTTGTATTGCATGGTAGGTGGATGCGTGCTGGGCTTGGCTTGTTTTGTTTGGACGTAGCAATGATTCTACGTGGTTAAGCTCTGCGTGGAGCTTAACCGACTTATTCCAATTTATATTGTTGCTATTTAGCAACTTTAGCAATTCAGCCTTAGCAATCCGCCGTTTCTTTAGGCGTTGCTTTATGCCGCCTCGTTTAGCACACATTCCACTCTACTCACTGCGTTATGTTCCTTAATTTCCTCTGAGATTGCTTTTCTTCGATGGCTGCAGTTCAATTGTCGTGTATTTTTGTTGTGGCTGCCGCTGCCGCTGCCATTGTAGTTCCAATTTGTTGTATATTTTAATTGTTTTTGGCCCGCTGCCGCTGCCACTGTAGTTCCAATTTGTTGTATATTTTAATGTCTTTGCCGCTGCCGCTGCCACTGTAGTTCCAATTTGTTGTATATTTTAATGTCTGCTCGTGACACTTGTCACGGTCGCCATGTAAAGTGCCGATTTATTTAGAAGTGTAAACCACTGGATTGATAAAAAGACGTGTGTCTTCTAGTTGTGTTCTTTCTTTATTGGTTTGCTTAACTTAGAGCTGCGAGCTGTGAAGCAGCGAGCGCAGCCGTTTTACATGTTTTGTATATAATGGTTTTATGTAAAGCAACGGAACGTTGCTGGTAGGCAGAGAGTGTCATGCATGCACACATGTATATACTTGGACGGTCAAGCGTGGGAACGCTGACTCGGCTATTTGGCGGGCGCTATTATCAAGTGCGATCATATTTCGTCTGCACTTGAAGTGTGCAGAGGGCACTTAGCGTTAGCCGCGCTGCGACAAAGTCGCCGCTTTATATATTATGTTGGCATAACAACAAAGTGTTGCAGCCTTGTTTATGCTTAGGCAACTTATGTGTTGCTGCCCAAGATGTCTTGAATATCAAACATATACATATGTACACATGCTACACCACGAAGCGCGAAAAGTAAAAATTTCTTTTGAACAGACTCAATTCTGTCCTGGTGTACCGGATATTGGGGAGACCATAAACAAGATCCGTATTCAAGAATTGGCCGAACAAGAGAAGTATAAAGTAATTTTGTCGTATAAGGGTCGTCAAATTCCTTAGAATCGTTCCATCGTTTGATGTACCCAAGTACTTGAGTTGCCTTATTGACAGTATATGAGATATGAAGATCAAATTTCGATTTATGATCTAGAAGAATCCCTAAATCCTTAATATGATTTAAGCTCTCAAGAGGCATCCTATCAACCGTGTAAGTAAAAATATGAGGCCTGGTCCGATAAAATGACATCACCTTACACTTTGAGCAGTTTAATTTTAACAAATTTGCATTACACCAGGCAAAAAAAGGAATCAAGATCAGCTTGTAAAATATTATAAGAGTTGATGTCATTGTATGTTAAACAGAGCTTCACATCATCGGCGTACGTTAGTATACTAGAGTGTTTGAAAGTAGGCGGAAGATCATTAATGAAGAGATTAAATAGTATAGTATAGTAGTAAATAGTACCAAGATGGCTGCCCTGAGGAACGCCAGAAGTTACAAAGACGGGCTTAGAAAGAGATGAACGAAAGAGCACTTTTTGGGTTCTAGAATTAAGATATTCAGATATCCACAGAAGAAGTTTATGTGGAAAACCGATTAGATGAAGTTTGTTAAGCAGGAGACAGTGATTGACAGAGTCAAAGGCCTTACTGAAGACAATGTATATGACATCGGTCTGCATTTTGTTCTGAAATCCTCTGATCACTAAAGAAGAAAGTTCCAGTGGGTTAGAGGTAGTAGATCTCGATTTCAGAAAACCATGTTGGAAAGGTGAAATGATAGAGCTACATAAGTGTTGTAGTTCAGATGTAATAATTTTCTCAAAAACCTGAGGTATAGCGGACAATTTGGAGATACCTCTATAATTTTTGACATCAAATTTAGATCCATTTTTATGAAGTGGAAGAATAAATGATTCCTTCCAAATGGATGGAAAAGAGCAAGAGTTAACCGAGAGTACAAAAAGAGAATGCACTGGTCTACATAAAAAAAACAGCACATTATCTAAGTATACATCGTGGTACTCCATCAGGACCAGGTAGATAACCAGGCTTGATTGAATTTAGTTCATTAAGTAACGAACTTTCAGAGATCACAGGACCAAAAATGCAGTTAGACTTGAGCAAACTGTAAGGATAAGGAGAGTTAATAGAGGAGTTGTTAGTTGAGTAGGTAGATTGGAAGAAGTCTGCAAACACATCGGCCGCTGCCTGATCAGAGTTTGCTTTCATATCTTCGTAAGAAACAGAAGAGGGTAAAGAGAAAGATTTACGTTTCATATTAACAAAATTATAGAACTGCCTAGGATTCTGGGCAAATTGCAATCGACAACGATTCAAATAATCATTGTAACAACGCGAGTTAAGAGTAATAAAGTTAGATCTGGCAACGACATAGAGCGAAAAATCAGAAGGATTTCCCGACCTCTTATATCTTTTATAATATCGAGATTTCGCATTTTTTAACGTTGTTAGCTCTCGCGAGAAACATGGAGGTCTATTAGACCTCACAGGGAACTTACGGGGCACACACTGCTCAAAAGAGCGAATTTAACATATTATAAAAAAAGAGAAGAGGCAATGTTTATGTCAGTACAAGCGTACAGAGCAGACCACTCAGTAGTTAAAATTAATGTATTAAGTTTACAAAAATCAGTTTTTCGAAAATAATAAGGTTTAACCATTGAACTAGTGAAACGAATTTGCTCAGAAGAAGGCAGCTCTATAACTAGATCTAACGTAGAATGATAGGGGTCTTCAGGAAAAACTAAAGGATCACTACGAGATACTAAACTACAAAGTGGATCAGATACAAAAATCAGATACAGAATACGCCCGCTACAGTTTCGAAACGGATTAACTTGAGAGAGAGACAGGTCCAAAAGTGAATTAATAAATTCATGGGGGCTGGACGAAACCAAGGCATTTGGTGAATCAGACCATACCACATCAGGCAAATTAAAGTCTCCAAATACGAACAAAAAGTCTTTGTTAGAAAGTAAGGAGGAAATGGAACGAATAGCACAAAGGTGCTCATGGTAAATGGAGATATCAGAATGTGGAGGGATATAGGAACAAGTAAGAAATATTGAAAAATTGTTCATTGAGAATTTAATAGCAATGAATTCAATATTTGCTACGTTGCTTAAAGTTATCGCTTCAGATGAAAGGTCAGAGTCAACAGCAATAAGAACTCCACCCCCCAAACGTGATAGACGATCACATCTAAAAGGGGTGTTCTATTGTGCCAAAGATCTCATATTGTGGCCAATGCATTAATAAAAAGACGTCTGTCTTCTTGGTATGTTCTTTATTGATTAATTTGCTTAACTTAGAGCTGCGAGCTGTGAAGCAGCGAGCGCAACCGTTTTACATGTCTTGTATATAATGGTTTTATGTAAAGCAACGGAACGTTGCTGGTAGGCAAAGAGAGTCATGCATGCACATATGTATATACTTGGACGGTCAAGCGAGGGAACGCTGACTCGGCTATTTGGCGGTCGCTATTATCAAGTGCGATCATATTTCGTCTGCACTTGAAGTGTGCAGAGGGCACTTAGCGTTAGCCGCGCTGCGACAAAGTCGGCGCTTTATAGATATTATGTTGGCATAACAACAAAGTGTTGCAGCCTTGTTTATGCTTAGGCAACTTATGTGTTGCTGCCCAAGAGTCTTGAATATCAAACATATACATATGTACACATGCTACATCTCCCTCCTTTTGAAAAATAACGTAATATATGAAGTTATTTTAAGTATTAATTAATATTTTTTTTTGTGTGTTTTTTTTTTTTTTATACCCTGTACAGGGATATATTAACTTTGTAAAAAAAAAATTTTTGTAACAGGCAGAAGGAGGCATTTCCGACCCTATGAAGTATATATATTCTTGATCAGCATCAACAGCCGAGTCGATTGAGCCATGTCCGCCTGTCTGCCTGTCCGTCTGTCCGTTCGTCCGTCTGTCCGTCTGTCCGTCTGTATGAACGCGTCGATCTCAGCAACTATAAGAGCTAGAGGCACCAAATTTGGCATCAAGGTTCCTGTATACCATAAGCAGATCAAGTTTATTTTAAATTTTGGATACCTCACCCCCTTCCCTCGCAATTTAAAAAAAAAAACGAATATTAGCCACATTTTTCAACGTAGACACTTCTAACTTAACAGGTGCGTTAAGAATGATATATAGAAGGAACCCTGAAAGTTTCATCAAGATCGGTTTGTAAATAAGACAGATAATCAGCAATAAAAGTTATTTTTCCACGGAATCGTAGAGCAGCAGGCAGCACATGTGTGCGAGCGAGACAGCGAACGACTGTGACACATTCGTCTGCTTACCATGTGTGCATATTTGTGCGAGCGAGATAGGGAACTACTGCGACACAGGCATAAGTAAATTAAGTGTCGTAAGTGAAAGTTAGCTGCTATAAGCATGCAAAGAATTCGTATGCAAAAAATGAGAGTTTCAAAAGGGTATTCTTTAAACACCTGTTATGTTCTTACTTTTATTTTAATCAAAGTACGGACATGGCTCAATCGACTCGGCTGTTGATGCTGATCAAGAATATATATACTTTATAGGGTCGGAGATGTCTCCTTCTGCCTGTTACAAAAATTTTTTTCACAAAGTTAATATATCCCTGTACAGGGTATAAATATATATTTAAGTATTTGTATGAAAACGTTTTTGTCTCCTTTTTTTTTTTTAAATAATTTTTTCAAAGTTTCTCTTTTTTTTTTTATTCTGTTTTCTTTGTAATTGTTTTTGTATTATATGTTCGAACTTGTTTTCTTTGTTTATATGAAAGTTTTCAATTCAATTGTTATAAATTTTTAATCTATCCTTATGTACCTTTTGTTTTTTTATTTTTCGTATCTCTAATTATAAAATTGTCGTTATCTTCTATTTTTTCTACTGTATAAGGTCCTAAATAGGTTTGCTCTAACTTATGTACAGTTTCGTTTTTGAGTAGGACTTTATCTCCTACTGCTATATCTATGTCTATTACTTTCTTATCGTATATTCCTTTGTTCTTTTTCTTATTTTCTTCTAACATAATTCTAGCTCTTTTATATGCTATTTCTAATCTATATTTACTTTCCTTAGCATAGTCATCTATATTATATATGGGTTCTATGTTATCTATAGTATTAAAATGTTTTGGTAAGTTATTTGTTTTACCGAAAATAAGTTCGTACTGTTGAAACAGTTTTGGTGCTTTTATGGTAGGTGAAAGCATGAATAAAAGCACTGATTAATTCTGATTAATACTTTATTGCTGCGTAGCCATACGTCGGTTCGCTTTTAGTTCTGAAAAAGAAGGAAGGAAACTTCGATCGCGATAAGTTGGCTGCGATGCATTAACATGTCATGGCTGTTAACTAACATCTCAAAAACAGTGTTGTTAACAGCTTTTAATATTGAAATATAAGTGACAAGCAAGGTTGCCACAGTACTCCCTTTCTAGAGAAGCCGAAGATCTATAGGCGGGAATGTGCCTCATATGTTCGAATGTTCGAAGCTCTTGACGAATCCTCCTGGCTGTTGATTACGTCATTATGCTCCAAGAACGCAGGCTTCAGTTTATCGACTGATATGGACACTTCTCTGCCGTTCATTCGAATACGGAAATCACGATCTGAAGGCTTGTCGATTATTTGAAATGGTCCAGAGTATGGTGGTTCCAGTGGTTGTTTCACAGCATCCGTTCTAACAAACACATGTGAACAATCGTGGATGTGTTTGTGTAGGAATAGTTTTGGCTTATTGTGGTGTGCCGTTGGAGTCGGTTTCATTGTTTGCATATTGGCATAATTCAGCGGGTCTTGGAGGCGAGTCTAAGTCCGTGAAATATTCATTTGGGAGATGAAGGGTACATCCGTAGAGCATCTCTGCAGCCGAAGCTTGTATATCTTCTTTGAAGCAAGTACGAAGACCAAGGAGCGCGGTAGGAAGCAGGTTAATCCAAGGTATGTCCGGTTCGCACATCAATGCAACCTTCAAGGATCTATGCCAGCGCTCGATCATACCGTTTGATTGGGGATGGTATGGTGTTGTAAGGATATGTTGGCTTCCGACGACATTTGTGAGTGATTTAAATTGTGCAGATTCAAATTGGGAGCCCTTGTCGGTAGTTATAATCCTGGGACAACCAAACCGAGCTATCCAACAAGTCCAAAAGGCCCTACAAACTGTTTCAGCCGACATATCCCGAAGAGGTACTACTTCCGGCCAACGAGAGAATCGGTCAATCATTGTGAGGCAATATCTGTATCCGTCGACCAATGGCATGACCACGATGTCCAGATGCACATGCTCAAAACGATGATCCGGTACAGCAATCTTTTCCGCCACTGGTGAATTATGCTTATGTATTTTAGCTCTCTGGCAAGGTTGACAGTTTCTAGACCATGCCACTACATCTTTGCACATGGAAGGCCATACGTATTTTCGCCGAATTTGTTTGAGTGTGGCTCTGCTGCTGGGATGCGATAATCCATGAACTTGTGAAAATACGCTATGGCGCAATTTCCGTGCGATGTATGGCCGTGTGGAACCCGTTGAAACATCGCAATATACAAATGTTCCGTTGGTGAGCTCAACCGATTGCAGCTGCAGCGATGTTGTTCCATCTAAAAGTGAGACTTATGATTGTTGATGTCTTGTGCAATACTTTGCACAACAGCTGATGATGTAAACGCATTGCGCGCCGGAGATGTGGCGAGGTCCTGCGATGCGGTTGGGATGCCGAAATGCGGTGATTTAGAGGCATCGATCAGACGCTGCTGACTGACATCGACGAGAAGGTTGAATGTTGCTAGAAAATCTGCTCCAATAATTGGCGTTTGTACGTCCGCGACGACGAATGGCCAGGAAAATGAGCGATGCAAGTCCAAGTCGAGCTGTAGAGTATAATTTCCGTAGGTTTTAATTGTTGATTGGTTAGCGGCATACAGATAAAGTCTGCCATCGTTTCGTGCGTGTGGCGCTATAGTATGAGGTACCACAGATACCACTGATCCGGAATCAATAAGAAATTGCAGGTTTGACAACCGATCCTTGATGTTGAGACGTCGGTCCGGACCAATTTGTGATATATTACGGATTTGAGAGTTGCCGGTGATTGGTGCGCTGCCGTTTCCCAGCTGTGTCAACGGCAGCATTTTTAGTTTGACGCCTGCTGGTAACGCGGGCAATTGGGCTGACATTTGCGGGCCTGATCACCAAATTTGCTATGATAAAAGCATAGAGCATAGAGATGATTTCGCCGGCTTTGGATGGCGGAACTCCTGTTGCAGCGTACCGACTCTTGTCGAAAGGGCGCGTAGAGCCGCTGTTAGATCATTCACGCTGCTCAGAGCATCTACGTGTTGCTGATGCTGCTGCACTGGCGCTGCTGACATTATAAAATTCGATGTGGGCTCGCTAGCTTCGAGCATTTTATCAGCAACCTCTGCTAATTTCTCGAGGCTGTCCTCTTCCCACACAGAAATGAGGAGGCGAATTGACTGTGGCAGCTCCGACAAAAATAGCGAGCGGATCACTGGCTCGCATCCTGTTGCTGGTGCTAGGCGCCTTATATTGGCCAGAATCTCAGATGGCTTTTTTCCAGTTGTTGCTCCGCCATACAAAAGCCTTTTCAGCTTTGAGTCAGCTGATTCTGCAAACCTGTCCAGTAAGCGCTGCTTCAGAATATTGTACCTGTTGGTGATAGGTAGCTGTGCAATGAGATCCTCTATATGTGCATTGACATCTTCCTCCAGGTTAATACAAATTACGACAAAATTGTGCTCGTCCGCAGTAACATTGTGATGATGAAATAGTCTATCTATCTGAGCAAACCAAAGCTGAGGATTTGTTTTGTTGAACTTTGGAATGCGGAGTTGCGCGTACTGCGATGAAAATCCAGCTGGTTGGTGAGTTGACTGCAGTTGGTCAAGTTGCCGTTTCAGTTCTTGCAACTGATCTGCGAAATCTTGGTTGCCAGCCGGCATGTTTGTGGCATCGAAGAATTGGTCTGATGTGCTAGCAGCTTGGAATCTCGCTGAACGTAACTTGTAGTTTTGATTTTCCATTCGGGGTCACCACTTTGGTGCTTTTATGGTAGGTGAAAGCATGAATAAAAGCACTGATTAATTCTGATTAATACTTTATTGCTGCGTAGCCATACGTCTGTTCGCTTTTAGTTCTGAAGAAGAAGGAAGGAAACTTCAATCGCGATAAGTTGGCTGCGATGCATTAACATGTCATGGCTGTTAACTAACATCTCAAAAACAGTGTTGTTAACATATAGGTGACAAGCAAGGTTGCCACACAGTAAACGAAATATTGGATCCATACGTCCCAATCAGTTTTATCAACCGATATATATGAACGTATGTATTTGTCGGGTCTAAAAATTATAGGAGTCAGTGTATGAGGTTTCGTCTCGTGTTTATCAACGAGTACGCTTTTTCCTGCTTATTCGCCAGATGGTCAAAATAGTTCGAGCCAAATGTGTAGAAATGTTGCGTAAGGTTTGACATGGTGTACGTGCCAAAATTATGTTTGACAGGAGAGTTACATAGTAAACGATTGTCGTGCGTGTACTCTTGAGTCACTGCGTGCGACAGAGATGACTAGAGGTCTCTCGACAAAATAAAGGAAGTTGAAGAGATTGCAACGAGATTGCAACGAGGCACTTCCATTTTGGACACGCAGCGGTGTACTCGAGATTCTTCGCCAACTACAATTGTTCGATAACCGTAACAAACAATATGTCTGGAAACCAAAAGAATTCTAACTCGACATCAGAAGTGGGATCAGTGCCAACTCCTGCATTTTCTGAAGACCAGTGGCGTGCTATTTTGGAATTACAAAATCGCAATTTTTTGGAAATGTGCAAAGCAATGCAAAGTTCCGTACGTCTTCAAAATCACGTGGTTTTGCCAAAATTCAATCCAGATGTGACTGGTGCGGATGCGACTCAGTGGTGCGCAACGGCAAGCATTATCATGGACGAACAGCCGATTGATGGAAGTGCACTCGTCATATTGCTGAGCAGTTGCATGCAGGGTAGCGCTTCAACGTGGCTTGCGCAGATCTGTTATCCTGGCATCAATTGGATACAGTTCAAAGACCTATTTGTGCAGCGTTTCGAGATCAACGAATCGCCAGCAGCTACGTTTTTAAATCTACTGAACAGCCGTCCAGCACCCAACGAGTGTCATGCAGTGTACGCAAGTCGCATGGTGACGTCATTGACCACAAAATGGCGTGACATGAGTGCAGAGGAGATAGCCGTATCAACTGTGCTTGCTCACATGGCCAACTTCGACAACCGTCTGCAGCGAATCGTGTTTTCTTCTGACATAAAAACGAGAAGTGAACTTCAAATGGAGCTGAAAGCGTTTACATTTGAAAAAAAGCGGAGTTCTGAAAATACTGATTGTTTAAACGACAACAGCAAGCGAGCTAAAATGGCGTGTCACTCATGCAAGAAATCAGGACATAAAATGGCGGATTGTAGAATCAAGCAGTCTGGATCGCAAAATAAACAGCAGCGAGACTTGCAAAATTTTACCTGTTACCGATGTGGACAACTTGGACATCTTGCAAATCGGTGCCCAAGCAGTGCAGCTAAATCTGGAGCAGTTACTGAGAAGAAATGTAATCAGTGTTTTGTTTCGGAACCAATGGGAATTATGACACACCAAGGTGAGATCTTTCCAAATTATTTTGACTCTGGAGCGCAATGTTCTCCGATGCGAAACACTGTTTAGTGACAAACGCATTTGTATTGGCTATTCAAATGTACTATTAATTATTATTGTAGAAATATTGTATCACATATACGTGACTATGTCACAAATGACATTATAATCGGTAATTCTTAATCAATGGTTCGAAATTCAAAATTATTAAATTATTATTTATTTAATTATTAATTAAGTCTACATGGACGATATCATGATAGTGTCGCCAACTATGGAGTTGGGTTTTTCAAGACTGAATGTTGTTTTGGATGTGATAACTACAGCTAGTTTCTCATTTACAATCTCAAAACAATCGTACAGTAACTAGAGTACGAGATACGAACTGAAGAGCTATGACCTAATCCGAGAAAGATTCTTGCGTTAAACTATTTGTGATCTCCGAAAACAATTAGTAGCGTAAGACAATTTATTGGATTGGCGTCTTATTTTCGAAACTTTGTGCCTCGATTCTCACAGATCATGAAACCAATATATTCACTAACGTCGAGCAAAAACGTTTTTACCCGGGATGATAATTTGGAAGAAATTAGAAAGAAAATTATTGCTGTCCTTACAAATGAACCGGTACTTATCATATTTGATCCACAGCATCCGATCGAATTACACACGGATGCAAGCTCAACTAAATGAGAACAATGACCTTAAGGAGCATATAATAGTTCAGATCGATGGTTTAACTAAATTTGTTTACCTATTTCACATTCTAAAATTGGCTACCGATAGTAGCATACAGGCGATGAAATTATCTATTTCGTTGTTTGGTGTACCAAACCGAATCTTAACTGACCAGGGTAGATGTTTTACGAGTGAGAAATTTGCAGAATTTTGTGCATCGCAATATGTCAAACTTCAACTTATAGCCACAGGAGGAAGCCGTGTAAACGGACAAGTTGAGCGCGTGATGAGCACGCTTAAAAATCTGTTGCCTGTAGTTGAATCAAGCCACCACTCTTGTCAGGATGCTGCCGGTGAGAAACAACTTGCTTTGAATTGCACAGTTAGTAGTGTAACCAAAGCAAGTTCTCTAGAGGTGCTTATTGGCAAAGAGGCTCGTCCTGTGGGCTTGATTCCACCATATGACACAGAGATAGAGATAGATAAAGTTAATGCTAAAGATAGGGCAATGGAAAACATAAATGACTAGGCTAGTTACTACAAAAGCAGATTTGACAAAAACAAATCTTTAGTTGAGAGACATAAAGTTGGAGATTCTGTTTTATTGAAAGATTAAGAACGGCATCAAAGTAAATTGTATGCAAAGTTAGAGGACTATTTTAGATAAGTGAAGTTCTAGGAGGAGATAAATATGTCTTGAACTCATTGCACAATAAAAGGACATATAAATATTGCCATGAAGATTTGAGAAAGATGCCAGATGGTTATGTTCTGAGTGAATTAGAGTGCTCGCCTGAGAGTTGTTAAGATTGTTGTAACATATCCGTGAGAGAGGATGTGGTTGGTTGCAATAAAGTTACAACGATTGTGAATGGCGAAAGACCATAGAGATGGTGTTTGAGAATTCGATTGGAAATAACCTGGCGGGTGTAAAGTTTACGCATTGGTCTCAAATGGCAATATTTGATCGAATTTGAAATAGTTTGAAAATATGGTTTTGAGATTTGAGATATCTGCGTCATTGGGCAAGCACAAGTGAAAAACGAAAGTTGGAACATGGCGTGTGGCGCTCTTGACGAGACTATGCTCATAATCAAAAGGAAACCATAGAGATAAAAACTAGAGTCGATGTTAATGTCACTGCATGAAATGTTAAGAAATTGTGTAATGAGGGAAAGAATTGCAATTTATTAAAAAAAAAATGAGTTATAATGTAAAATATTAATGTAAAGTAATCGAAAATTTTAACAAATTATAATCGAAGTAGAACAACTTAACAGAGCATGTTGAAACAATAAAAGACATTTGAAATTAATAATTAATAAAATATTAATGCCTTGTAGCGCATTTGAAACAATGGAATTACTATTTAACAATACTATAGTACACGAGGACGTGTAATTGTCAGAATGGCCGTGTCGGGTCTAAAAATTATAGGAGTCAGTGTATGAGGTTTCGTCTCGTGTTTATCAACGAGTACGCTTTTTCCTGCTTATTCGCCAGATGGTCAAAATAGTTCGAGCCAAATGTGTAGAAATGTTGCGTAAGGTTTGACAAGGTGTACGTGCCAAAATTATGTTTGACAGGAGAGTTACATAGTAAACGATTGTCGTGCGTGTACTCTTGAGTCACTGCGTGCGACAGAGATGACTAGAGGTCTCTCGACAAAATAAAGGAAGTTGAAGAGATTGCAACGAGATTGCAACGAGGCACTTCAATTTTGGACACGCAGCGGTGTACTCGAGATTCTTCGCCAACTACAATTGTTCGATAACCGTAACAAACAATATGTCTGGAAACCAAAAGAATTCTAACTCGACATATTCATTAAAAGTTCTGTGACTTCTTTCGACTGTTCCAACTGTTTGGTGTTGGTGTGCAGTAGATGTTATGTTATTTATTCTTAAATACTTGCACAAATTATTTATTATAGAATTTTTGTATTCTGTTCCCATGTCCGTAATGAACGTCTTCATTGGACCGTACTTCAGAATAAAATTCTCAAATATCGCCTTTGCTATTTTTAGCATTTTTGTTTGGAATTGGAATCGCGACTAAATATTTAGTCAGATCACAAATTAATGTGACTGCGCATTCATTTCCATTTTCAGACTTGGGTAGTGGACCAATAGTGTCTACAATAACCCTGTCGAAAGCGTGTATTGGCATATCAGTTATAGTTAAAGGAGTTTTTATTTTCTTTGTCACTTTTGGATTTTTGGCATTTTGGACCTTTTCGTATGTAATATCGTATATAGTAATATCTCGTGTCAAACCTTTCCAATAATAGTGTCTTTTGACCTTGGCCAAGGTTTTTGAAATGCCTGTGTGACCTCCTTGTACTGGATCATCATGTAATGTAGACAATAGAGCTTCTTTTTCTTTTTAATTTTTCTATTTGGGTCACCGGGTTGAGTAGCGCTACTCTCAATGAATTCAATATTTTATTGCCCATATTTTTAAAATTATCAATTGAAACTTGTTCAAAGATATTTTCCCACGGTGCCACTTTGAGTTAGCTGATTTTATTTATACCGGCTTGCATTTCAAGCCTTTGGAAGAATTGACCTAAGTCGAGAATTCCATTGGTATATAAATCGCTAACATCATATCTTGCAATTATTTTCTTTCCATGTTTAAAGAAACATAGCATATTTTTTAATTGCAAGGTCACTACTTTTCGTACCTCGTCATTTTGGATGACTTCGTA
Source organism: Drosophila funebris (assembly GCA_018901825.1). NCBI lineage: Eukaryota > Metazoa > Arthropoda > Insecta > Diptera > Drosophilidae > Drosophila > Drosophila funebris. The sequence goes on along the minus strand of JAEIFK010000388.1, from coordinate 10,491 downwards.
TACGTTGGGTTTTGAAGCTAATTCTATAGATTGCCTTGGCAATTCTATTTGATCTTTCCCTGCGCAGGAATTTTGTCTACTTTGTAATCTTGTAGTGACTCTGTGTATTGTTCCAGTTATTTCTTGTAGCTGTTTAATGGTTATTCTTGATAACGCATCGGCTACGAAATTGTCTTTACCCTTCAGATATTCTACAGTAAAATTATATTCCTCTAATTCAAGTCTCATTCGCGTTAGCTTTGAGCTTGGATTTATCATGGAAAACAAGTATGTCAATGGTCTGTGATCTGTTTTGACAGTAAAGTGTTTACCATATACATATGGTCTGAAATAAGTTATTGCCCAATGAATTGCTGCCAATTTTTGTTCTGTTGTACTTTTATTACTTTCGCCTTTAGAAAACGATCTTGATGCATAGGCAACTGGAAGTTGGAGTCCATTTTTGTTTTGAGTTAAAACTGCTCCACAAGCTTGCTTACTTGCATCCGTTATTTTGCAAAATTCTTTGCTAAAATATGGGTATTGTAATAAATTTGGATTTATTAGTGCCGATTTGAGATGTTTGAAGGCATGCTGACAGTCAGCTGTCCATTCGAATTTGAAAGTTCACAAGAGTTTTTGTGAATTGTTAATATTAATTTACTAACAATTAATTTATTTTTGGTGGCTTTTAAAATTGATTTTTGCTGCGATTATGCGTGTTTTAGTTTTCGTTCGACAAATTCAACTCATTTATAAATTTCTACTTAAGCCTAGCTTAACCTGTGGTGGCGAAGTGAGGCGAATTCGCTCTCAGAGAGAATGACGAAAACTTTATTGCGCTCTCACTTCGCCCTAAACCTAAGAATCCAAGTATGTTACTCTTATCTTAAATAACTCTAATAATTTAATAAAATACACGCCGAAGTGCGGCGACATCGGCCCCCATGAAGCACTGGGCTTCATCCAATTGGAAGCCGCGCCAATTTGTGGATCGATCTCTTGCAGCTGCTTCGGTCTTCGTCCTGACTTCTACGACGCGCACGACGCCATCTCTCTTGTGTGCCGCCGTCATTCTGCTGACCAGCCAATTCTGGGCCGGCAGATTGTCCTCCACGATGATCGCGGTCAATGGGCTTCCTCGACGGCCGACGAAACTTTGAAAAACCATTAAATATGTTAATCAATGCATTGGGAACATGTTCTAACTGAACCGCTTTGGAGGCGACGCAAACAAGTAGTAGAACGAGATACGACTTATCGAACGGCATTCGAAAGGTCATGCAGATTGGGCCAGAAAAATCCACGCCGCAAATAGAGAATGGGCGGAGTGCTCGGAGTCGGTCCAACCAAATTCGCTCATGAAGAGGACTCACGAGCGCTCTTGGACCAGCATGACAATTCGTTAAATGCAGGTAAAGAGGAGCATTTGCAAGTCGTCCCCCCACTCGCAACATCTTAAAGGAGCCCCAAGATCATGTATAAACGGATTGAGACGTTGTAGGCTATGACCTACACGCGTGCCCTTTCGAACTCTATGAATGTCATCTTTAATTTCAACTTTTTGGATGACGTCAACTAATTTTTCAAAAGCTTCTTTTCTTTCTTGTGCCGTAGGTATTTTTTCAACAACTTCATTTTTGTTCTTACATTTCCTAATGAAACGGAACACAAACGCTCGCATTGAGACGTCGGCGAAGTTTTGAATCTCGATCGGTATCGTTAACTGAATCAAAGTTGAATTCAGCTGCTGCCACGAGTTGTCCAAGCTCAGAGGGATAGACTCATCCCAGTATAGCTTTTGAAGCCAGAGCTCTCGGAGCAGGATCTTTGCCTTGATAACCAGAGGGCTTAACAGGCCAAGTGGAACAAATAATCGAGACGAAACCGAGAGAATGTTCCGTTTTGTCGCTCTAAGACCCATAAATGAATTGTCTATCTTAAATTGAAAGACGTCTTCATTCGCCAGATGGTCAAAATAGTTCGAGCCAAATGTGTAGAAATGTTGCGTAAGGTTTGACATGGTGTACGTGCCAAAATTATGTTTGACAGGAGAGTTACATAGTAAACGATTGTCGTGCGTGTACTCTTGAGTCACTGCGTGCGACAGAGATGACTAGAGGTCTCTCGACAAAATAAAGGAAGTTGAAGAGATTGCAACGAGATTGCAACGAGGCACTTCAATTTTGGACACGCAGCGGTGTACTCGAGATTCTTCGCCAACTACAATTGTTCGATAACCGTAACAAACAATATGTCTGGAAACCAAAAGAATTCTAACTCGACATATTCATTAAAAGTTCTGTGACTTCTTTCGACTGTTCCAACTGTTTGGTGTTGGTGTGCAGTAGATGTTATGTTATTTATTCTTAAATACTTGCACAAATTATTTATTATAGAATTTTTGTATTCTGTTCCCATGTCCGTAATGAACGTCTTCATTGGACCGTACTTCAGAATAAAATTCTCAAATATCGCCTTTGCTATTTTTAGCATTTTTGTTTGGAATTGGAATCGCGACTAAATATTTAGTCAGATCACAAATTAATGTGACTGCGCATTCATTTCCATTTTCAGACTTGGGTAGTGGACCAATAGTGTCTACAATAACCCTGTCGAAAGCGTGTATTGGCATATCAGTTATAGTTAAAGGAGTTTTTATTTTCTTTGTCACTTTTGATTTTTGGCATTTTGGACCTTTTCGTATGTAACATCGTATAAGTAATATCTCGTGTCAAACCTTTCCAATAATAGTGTCTTTTGACCTTGGCCAAGGTTTTTGAAATGCCTGTGTGACCTCCTTGTACTGGATCATCATGTAATGTAGACAATAGAGCTTCTTTTTCTTTTTAATTTTTCTATTTGGGTCACCGGGTTGAGTAGCGCTACTCTCAATGAATTCAATATTTTATTGCCCATATTTTTAAAATTATCAATTGAAACTTGTTCAAAGATATTTTCCCACGGTGCCACTTTGAGTTAGCTGATTTTATTTATACCGGCTTGCATTTCAAGCCTTTGGAAGAATTGACCTAAGTCGAGAATTCCATTGGTATATAAATCGCTAACATCATATCTTGCAATTATTTTCTTTCCATGTTTAAAGAAACATAGCATATTTTTTAATTGCAAGGTCACTACTTTTCGTACCTCGTCATTTTGGATGACTTCGTATACGTTGGGTTTTGAAGCTAATTCTATAGATTGCCTTGGCAATTCTATTTGATCTTTCCCTGCGCAGGAATTTTGTCTACTTTGTAATCTTGTAGTGACTCTGTGTATTGTTCCAGTTATTTCTTGTAGCTGTTTAATGGTTATTCTTGATAACGCATCGGCTACGAAATTGTCTTTACCCTTCAGATATTCTACAGTAAAATTATATTCCTCTAATTCAAGTCTCATTCGCGTTAGCTTTGAGCTTGGATTTATCATGGAAAACAAGTATGTCAATGGTCTGTGATCTGTTTTGACAGTAAAGTGTTTACCATATACATATGGTCTGAAATAAGTTATTGCCCAATGAATTGCTGCCAATTTTTGTTCTGTTGTACTTTTATTACTTTCGCCTTTAGAAAACGATCTTGATGCATAGGCAACTGGAAGTTGGAGTCCATTTTTGTTTTGAGTTAAAACTGCTCCACAAGCTTGCTTACTTGCATCCGTTATTTTGCAAAATTCTTTGCTAAAATATGGGTATTGTAATAAATTTGGATTTATTAGTGCTGATTTGAGATGTTTGAAGGCATGCTGACAGTCAGCTGTCCATTCGAATTTAATGTTAACAAATCCTTTAATTTACATTAATCTTGAATTATTTTGGGTGGCGTTTAAAATTGATTTTTGGCGATTATGCGGTTTTAGTTTTGGATCGAAATCAACGTCATATAGTAAATTTCTACTAAGCAACTAACTGGTGGCGAAGTGAGGCGAATCGCTCTAAACGCTAAGAATCCAGCATCATGTTACTACTGGGTAATTATTTAATAAGACATCGTATTTTTTTTACAAATGTTATGTGACGAATATTGGCAAAGTTTGGATAAACGTCCTAGTAATTTCAAAATGCAAAATCGTTTAGCTGTCCGCATCATGTGGGACTGGGTAATTTGTAATGTGACTTCATGCATGAAAAATGAACATTTCTCGGGCTGTAATTTTAGATTGTATTTCCTACATTTCTCAAAAACATCAGTTAAGTTTTTAAGCATATGTTTCTCGGAACAACCTATAACTATTAAGTCATCCATATAAAGGAATGCTTGTGAAGGTTCTAATCCAGAAAATGCTATAGTCATCATTCTCTGAAATGAATTTGGCGCTATTTTTAAGTCCGAAGGGTAATCGCGTGAAGCGATACGAGCCATTGGTCGTTGAAAATGACGTTATATCTCTTGAACTTTTTCGAGTTCAATTTGATGAAATCCTGACATTAAGTCAAGGCATGAAAAATATTTTGCCCTTCCAAGTTGATCTAAAATATCATCAATTCTTGGGAGTGGAAATTTATCGGACAGTAATTTTTTATTGATTTGACGATAGTCAATCACTAATCGCCATTTCTTTTGTTCTGAATCTGGAGATGGTTTTTTAGGGACAAGTAATAATGGGCTATTATATTCAGATACAGATGGTTCAACAATCCCGTCGGTGATCAATTTTCCGACTTGTTTCTGTATTTCGTTCACCTGACTGTGTGGGCTTCAATTTAATATACACGATCATCTTTCAATCTCAGTTTTTGTTTATAAAAATTATTTGTGCTTATTTGGTTCAGTTTCCAATCCGAATATATCATTATATTGGGTGCATAAGCTTGAAAGCTGTGATTGGAATTGTGGAGGAAAATTTTTCGAAAGTTGGGATAATACAGATTTTTCTCTATTTTCTGGATTAGTTTTGACTACTTCGTAGTTCGAAAGTGATTCATACGTTAAATTATTTGTACTGACTACTTGATCTTTATTTGTTGTATTGAGTAGTCTTATAAAAGCGTTTTTCGATGTTGCTATGGTACTTGCTATGTAAATACCATGCTTAATTTCTTGATTTGGAATTAATACACTGTCTTCTTTTGAATTTAGTTGGATTTTTCTAATTACTTGGGATCTTGCTGGCAGAAGTATTGAGTTGTTGCCAGAACTGTATGTTATTGGAACATAAATTGGAAATTTTAAGTTATTAGGTCTAATTATAAACCAATCTTCAGATGGCTTAAAGTCTAACTGACAGTTGTATTTTTTAATAAAATCGATTCCTAATATCACACAAGGAATAGCGAATTGTAAATCCACGATATGAAAATCGTGTTGGATTATGTACTTAGTGGTCTGTATCGTAATAGAAGCTAACCCCTTGGATTTGGTTACCTCTTGACTTATTCCTTTTATCTCTATAATATAATTATCTTGTATGTCATGAAAGACATCAGAATTTTCTTTAACTATTGAAATGTCTGCACCTGTGTCTACTAGAAAGACAAGTTCTTTCCTGTAGTCACATGGTTGAATGATACAAATATGTTCTGACTGAGATTAATGGTATGAACCCTTGCATTTTCTACTGTTGAGTATCTAAAGGGATTTGCGAGTTTCCCGATGTATTATGGGTTACTCTGACATTACTTTGGTTATTATGGTTGTGGCCTCTATTCGAGTTGCCACGGCCTCTTGAGTTTCCTCTATATTGGCCTCGTCCATTGTTGTATTGGGTATTATTGTTGTAATTATTATTACGACTGTGAAAGTTACCTCTGTGATTTCCACGTCCGCGGTTTCCGCCGCGCTGTGGAGAATTTTTGTAATATAGGACAGTGTTTGGCTGTCCGGTTGCTTCTGTTCAACTGTTTACAAATTTTGATACGGCATCATTCATAGTATTGAAGGTACCAGCTTGCATGATAAGTTTTACCTTATCGATTGTGCAATTTGTACTCATTGCTTTGACTGCATGCTGAGTGGAATAACTTCTGGCTAACTCTAGGGGTAAGCCGTCTGTTATGTATGCACATTTTAACATTTTTGTCATCTGCTCAACCTCTAGTGTGTACTGGTTAGCAGTTTTATTGCGTTGCTGTAAGTTCATCAGTTTTGCTGACAATACTTCTACAGTTTCGCCTTTGACGTTGCTCTTTAGTCGAGAGATAACCTCATTAATTGTGGTCTCATTCCCGATTAAGGTTTCTTGCTGCACCCTTTAATTTAGTTTTTATAATTGACACAGCTAACTGTTCATGCTCCCCTTTCATGCTCTATTATTGATAGCGCATCTATAAAACTTGTTAAATATTCATTTACCATCGAATGGTGGTATAAGCTTAGATGCAGTATTAATAAAATCAATGTTTGATTGTGCCATTTTGCCGCTTTTGCAGGGTTTATATTCTATAACACTTAGGTCAGTATCTGAGCTATCTTGTTCTGACATTAAAATAGCTGAAACTGTAAGATTTGTAATATCTTCTTCCTCTACTTGAATTTCCGTAGCTTCGATGTCTTGGTTTTCGCCAATTTCAAACTTTATAGGTGTATTCAAGATCGAGGGGATCGTTAGATTCAATTTATGCTTGTCTTTTATGGTGTGGAGATTATTCCTTAGTTTTGTTAACAGCCTTAACGTTTCTGACCAATGTTCATTTGTTAATACGTCTTTATGTTCATATATCAGTAATCGAGCTTCGTTAAAGCAATCGACTAATGTTATGACATGTCTATTAACAGTATCTTTGTGTGTATGTCTATTTTGTACTAGACATTTAGAGGATTTTTCAAATCTCGTTTTTATATTAAGGATTCGCTCGGAAAGTTCGGGCCATTCCATAATATGGACAAGCTAGTTGAGACATATATCAAAAAAAAGATTTTGATAGAAGTTTATTATTGTGTTTTGCGCAATATCCCTTTTTTTTTTTTTATATCTTCTTCCTTTTTATTTTTTTTTTCCTGAGGCACTTGTTGTGCAATTTATATAGCTTATAAAAAGAATTTGCGCACACAACAATTATTATTAACAGTGTGTGTATTAGTTCTAGGTCATTACTATTTGACTCTACTTTATTAATGACATTAGCAGTGGAGTCCACTGACTTAACATCTACTATTGCCATTTTGGGGGTATATATTTTTAAATTGTATTGATAACTATTTGTTGTTTCTTCATTAAATTTTCATATTGCATTACTTTGCATTTACGTTACGAATTGAATTGAAAACTTTATTTTAAACATAATTGTTTAAAACAAAAGTAAACAGTAATCGTAAAAACAGTTTTTTAAAACAATTTGAATTCTTTAAGAAAAATTTTTCTTTTGATTTAAATATAATTCCATTTTTTTAATATTTTTCCTCTTTTTTTTTTATATTAGTACATTTTTCCCTACCTAATTTTTCGTATACCTTTACGGGGTATACTCTAATCGGGCGACTATGGCATCGCTCAATTTCACAAATATTGTATACTTAATTTTGCAACGCAGTGCAAAGTAAATTTAATTATTATACATTTTAAATGTATTTCTATTTCGTTGTGAGCTCTATGTAGCTCTGTCGGTTCCATTCCGACTTTGTTGGTTTTTACAAATATTTGGTATTGCAGGGTAGGTGGATGCGTGCTGGGCTTGGCTTGTTCTATCTGCACGTAGGAATGATTCTACGTGGTTAAGCTCTGCGTGGAGCTTAACCGACTAATTCCAGTTTATATCGTTGCTATTTAGCAACTTTAGCAATTCAGCCTTACGTTTCTTTAGGCGTTGCTTTATGCCGCCTCGTTTAGCACACATTCCACTCTACTCACTGCGTGATATTCCTTAGGTCCTCGACAAGATGTTTTTCCTCGGTGGAAGAGGGCTGCGGTAATGGCGTTATGTCAACTATGACTGCCTGTGCGGGCTGCAGTTCAATTGTCGTGGCTGTAGATTGTTTTCATGGTGCAGCACGTCTTCACGGGGGCTGTGAATACGTCACTAGAGGTGTCTTCTATTTGCTTATGGTCTTTGACCATGTCACAGTCGCCATGTATTATGCAAAGTAAATTGTATTGCGTGTAATGGATTAACAAAAATGAATTAATTAATTAATTAATTATTTAATTGATTAATTTTCTTAACTTAGAGCTGCGAATTGTGAAGCAGCGAGCGCAGCCGTTTTACATGTCTTGTATATAATGGTTTTATGTAAAGTAACGGAAACGTTGCTGGTAAGCAAAGAGTGTCATTCATGCACATATGTATATACTTGGACGGTCAAGCGTGGGAATGCTGACTCGGCTATTTGGCGGGCGCTATTATCAAGTGCGATCATATTTCGACTGCACTTGAAGTGTGCAGAGGGCACTTAGCGTTAGCCGCGCTGCGACAAAGTCGTCGCTTTATATATATTATGTTGGCATAACAACAAAGTGTTGCAGCCTTGTTTTGCTGGCGTGTTGCTGCCCAAGATGTCTTGAATATCACCCCCCAATTCATTTTTTTATATTTTTTTTTTTTTTTTTTTATTAAATTCCAAAGAGTGGTTTTTTGGCTTTTGCCCTTTTTTTCTTAAGATTTTTGTTAAAGATATTTATAAAAGGGAATTTTAAATTTTTTTTAAAATTGCGAATAAAAAATAAAATTTTTTTTTCCCCGGAATCGTAGAGCAGCAGGCAGCACATGTGTGCGAGCGAGACAGCGAACGACTGTGTCACATGCGTCTGCTTAAACAGGCATAAGTAAATTAAAGTGTCGTAACACTTAGCTTTTGATTGAATACGTATAAAAATGTGAAAGTCAGCTGCTATAAGCAAGCAAAGAATTCATATGCCAAATGAGAGTTTCAAATCTTTAAACACCTGTTATGTTCTTACTTTTATTTTAATCAAAGTATCTATTATCAAAATACTCTTAATATAGAAGCCTGTACAGGGTATTATACTGTCGAATGCGGTCGACTGGTTTTCGACTGGTTTTCGATTTGCGATGGAAATGGGGGAGCTATCCAAAAATGAAAATAAACTTGATCTGTGGATGGTTTAAAGGAATTTTCTTGTCAAATTTATAGTCTCTAGCTCTTATAGTTGCTGATATCGACCCGTTCATATAGACGGACGGACAGACGGACGGACGGACGGACAGGCAGACGAAAATGGCTCAATCGACTCGCCTGTTGATTCTGATCAAGAATATATAAACTTTATGGGGTGATGCCTCCTTCTGCCTGTAACATACTTTTTGCACAAAACTAATATATCCCTGTACAGAGTATAAAAACGCTACAGTCCACCGCCACCGGCAATATAATATTCTGTAAAGGGTTCTATAATAAAAGTTTTTTGATAAGTCTTTTGATTTAATAGAAGCAAGTAAGTAACAAGTATTTAAAGAATAATCTTTTGAAACTCTCATTTCGCATATGAAGTCTTTGCATACTTATAGCACCAAGCTTTTGCATATGTATACACACTCGAACAAAAGCTGAGTATTACGTCGCTTCATTTACTTCTGCATGTACTGCAGTCGTTCTCTGTCTCGCTCGCACACATGGGCTGCCCGTAAAGCCCAACGATTCAATGGAAAAAATACTTATATTTCTATTCTGAGTATCTGTCTTATTTATTAACCGATCTTGATGAAACTTTCAGCATTCCTTCTATATAATATTCTTTACGCATCTGATCAGTTAGAGGTGTCTACGTTGAAAAATGTTGCCAATATTGGTTTTTATACCCTGTACAGGGATATATTAACTTTGTGAAAAAAATTTTTGTAACAGGCAGAAGGAGACATCTCCGACCCTATAAAGTATATATATTCTTGATCAGCATCAACAGCCGAGTCGATTGAGCCATGTCCGTCTGTCTGTCCGTCCGTCTGTCCGTCTGTATGAACGCGTCGATCTCAGCAACTATAAGAGCTAGAGACACCAAATTTGGCATCAAGGTTCCTGTATACCATACGCAGATCAAGTTTATTTTAAATTTTGGATACCTCCCCCCCTTCCCCAGCAAATCGAAAAAAAAACGAATAATAGCCACATTTTTCAACGTGGACACTTCTAACTTAACAGGTGCGTTAAGAATGATATGTAGAAGGAACGCTGAAAGTTTCATCAAGATCGGTTTGTAAATAAGACAGATAATCAGCAATAAAAGTTATTTTTCCACGGAATCGTAGAGCAGCAGGCAGCACATGTGTGCGAGCGAGACAGCGAACGACTGTGACACATGCGTCTGCTTACAGGCATAAGTAAATTAAGTGTCGTAACACTCAGCTTTTGATTGAATATGTATAAATATGTGAAAGTTAGCTGCTATAAGCAAGCAAAGAATTCATATGCAAAATGAGAGTTTCAAATGGGTTTTCTTTAAACACCTGTTATGTTCTTACTTTTATTTTAATCAAAGTATCTATTATCAAAATACTCTTAATATAGAAGCCTGTACAGGGTATTATACTGTCGAATGCGGTCGACTGGTTTTCGACTGGTTTTCGATTTGCGATGGAAATGGGGGAGCTATCCAAAAATGAAAATAAACTTGATCTGT
>JAEIFK010000038.1:0-32424 GCA_018901825.1 Drosophila funebris | reverse complement strand
TTTTTTCGACAAAAATCAGTTGTCCAAAAATGCAAACGGGTTTTTCGTAAAAATTCAGATTTGTCAACAAATGGGAAATAACGGTTTTTTCGATTTTTCAAAAATTAAATCTTGTCAAAAAATGGCAAAAACATAAAGGTTTTAAAATTCAGATTTGTCAAAAAATGGGTAAATTACGACTTTTCGACAAAGTCAGATTTAATAAAAAGTGACGGTTTCTAAAAAATCAGATTTGCCAATATGGCAAAATACCGTTTTTCAACAAAATCGATTTGTCCAAAAATGTCAAAAAAAAAGTTTTTTCATAAAAAATTCATATTTGCCGAAAATGTCAAAATAAGTGTTTTTTTCGACAAAAATCTGATTTGTCAAAAAAGGCAAAAAAAAAAACCTAAAAATTCAGATTTGTCAAAAAATGGGAAAATACCGGATTTTTCGACAAAAGTCAGATTTGTCAAAAAAATGGCAAAATACCGTGTTTTCAACAAAAATTCAGGATTTGTCCAAAAATGGCAAAAAACGGATTCGACAAAAATATAGATTTGTCAAAAAATGGCTAAATAACGGATTTTTCGACAAAATTCAGATGTGTCAAAAAATGGCAAGAAAAATACCGCTTCTTTCAACAAAAATCAGAATATGTCAAAAATGGCAAAAAAATTCGTAAAAATTCAGATTTGCCAAAAAATGGCAAAATAACGGTTTTTTTCGTTTTTCAAAAATCAGATTTGTCAAAATGGCAATTAAAAATCAGATTTGTCAAAATGGCAAACGGTTTTTTCGTAAAATTCAGATTTGCCAAAATGTCAAAATAACGTTTTTTCCCTAACAAAAATCAGATTTGTCAAAAAATGGCAAAACAAATTTTTTCGTAAAAAGTCAGATTTGTCAAAAAAATGGCAAAATAACGGTTTTTTTCGAAAAAATCAGATTTGTCAAAAAATGGCAAACTATTTAGCTAAAAATAATTTGCAAAAAATGTCAAAAAAACGTAAAATTCAGATTTGTCAAAAAATGGCAAAATAACGGTTTTTTTCATAAAAAATCAGATTCGTCAAAAAAAAAAAATGGCAAATACCGTTTTTTTTGACAAAAATCAGATTTGTCCAAAAATATGGCAAAACGGTTTTTCGTAAAAATTCAGATTAAAAAATGCCAAAATACAAAAACGTAACTGTTATTTTTCAAAAAATCAGATTTGTCAAAATGGCAAAAAAAAACGTATCTAAAAAACTCAGATTTGTCAAAAAATGGCAAAAAAACGTTTTTTCGACAAAAATCGAGATTTGTCCAAAAATGGCAAACGGTTTTTTCGAAAAAATCAGATTTTCCAAAAAATGTCAAAATAACGATCTGTTTGTCAAAAATGGGAAAAAATGAATTGTCAAAAAAATGGCAAAATAACGGTTTTTTCGCAGTTTTAATAAAAAAAAAACGTATAAATTGAGATTTCAAAAAATGGCAAAAATACGGTTTTTTTCCGACAAAAACAATTTGTGCCAAAATGAACGGTTTTTTCAAAAATCAGATTTGTCATAAAATGGCAAAATAACGGTTTTTTTTCGACAAAATTAAATTTGTCAAAAAATTGTCAAAAAAATGTCAAAATAATCGTTTTTTTCAAAAAAAAAAACTAAAAATTCAGATTTGTCAAAAATGGCAAAATAACGTTTTTTCGACAAAAATCAGATGTGTCAAAAAATGGCAAACGGTTTTTTCGTAAAAATTCAGATTTGCCAAAAAAATCAAAATAACGTTTTTTTCAAAAAATCAGATTTGTCAAAAAAATAGCACAAAAATCTCAGATTTGTCAAAAAGGTGGCAAAATAACGTTTTTTTCGACAGAAATCAGATTTGTCCAAAAATGGCAAAAAAAAACCTAAAAATTCAGGTTTGTCAAAAAATGGCAAAATAATTGGGTTTTTCGACAAAAATCAGATTTGTTAAAAAAATGGCAAAATATCTGTGTTTTTTTTTGACAAAAATCAGATTTGTCCAAAAGGGAAAAACACGTTTTTTCGATAAAAATCAGATTTGTCCAAAAATGGAAAATAACGGGTTTTTCGTAATAATTCAGATTTGTCAAAAAATGGAAAAATAACGGTTTTTTTCTGACAAAAAATATGATTTGTCAAAAATGGCAAAAATAACGGTTTTTTCTTCAAAATTCAGATTTGTCAAAAAATGGCAAAATGCCGGTTTTTTCGACAAAATCAGATTTTCCTAAAAATGGCAAACGGGTTTTTCGTCAAAATTCAGATGTGTCAAAAAATGGCAAAATACCGGTTTTTTTTTTCAAAAAAAAAATCAGATTTGTCCAAAAATGGCAAAAAAAAAACCTATTACAAAATTCAGATTTGTCAAAAAATGGCAAAATATCTGTTTTTTTTTTTGACAAAAGTCAGATTTGTCAAAAAAAATGGCAACGGTTTTTTCGTAAAAATTCAGATTTGCCAAAAAATGTCAAAATAACGTTTTTTTTTCAACAAAAATCTGATTTGTCAAAAAAATGGCAAAAGAAATCGTAAAAATTCAGATTTGTCAAAAAATGGCAAAATAACGGTTTTTTCGACAAAAAGTCAGATTGGTCAAAAAAATGGCAAAATACCGTTTTTTTCCGACAAAAATCAGATTTGTCCAAAAATGGCAAACGGGTTTTTCGTAAAATTCAGATTTGTCAACAAATGGCAAAATAACGGTTTTTTTCGACAAAAATCAGATTTGTCCAAAAAACTGGCAAAAATAACGGTTTTTCTTCAAAATTCAGATTTGTCAAAAAATGGCAAAATACCGTTTTTTTTCGACAAAAATCAGATTTGTCCAAAAATGGCAAAAAAAAAACCTAAAAATTCAGAATTGTCAAAAAATGGCAAAATAACGGTTTTTTTCGACAAAAGTCAGATTTGTCAAAAAAATGGCAAAATAACAGTTTTTTTTGCAAAAATCAGATTTGTCAAAAAAATGGCAAAAAACGGTTTTTTTCGACAAAAATTCAGATTTGCCAAAAAATGTCAAAATAACGTTTTTTCAACAAAATCAGATTTGTCAAAAAATGGAAAATAACGGTTTTCGACAAAATCAGATTTGTCAAAAAATGGCAAAATACCGGTTTTTTCGAAAAAATCAGATTTGCCAAAAAATGGCAAAATAACGTTTTTGTCATCAAAAATCAGATTTGTCAAAAAATGGTAAAATAACGGATTTTTTCGACAAAAATCAGATTTGTCAAAAAATGGCAAATACGGTTTTTTCGTAAAAATTCAGATTTGCCAAAAAAATGGCAAAATAACGTTTTTTTTTCAAAAAAAAGTCAACAAATGGAAAAACAAAAATCAGATTTGTCAAAAAATGGCAAAAAAAAACGTTTTCGACAAAATTCAGATTTGTCAAAAAATGGCAAAATAACGGTTTTTTTTCGACAAAAGTCAGATTTGTTAAAAAATCGCAAAAAAAAACAGTAAAAAATCAGATTTTCGTTCAAAAAATGACAAAATAAGCGTTTTTTTTCAAAAAAATCAGATTTGTCAAAAAATGGCAAAAAACAAAAATTCAGATTTGTCAAAAAATGGCAAAATAACTGGTTTTTTAACAAAATTCAGATTTGTCCAAAAAATGGCAAAACGGTTTTTCGTAAAAATTCAGATTTGCCAAAAAATTTCAAAATAACGGTTTTTTTCGACAAAAATCAGATTTGTCAAAAAATGGCAAAAAAAAATTACGTATAAATTCAGATTTGCCAAAAAATGTCAAAATAACGGTTTTTTTTCGACAAAAATCAGATTTGTCAAAAAAATGGCAAAAAAAACGTTTTTTTTCACAAAATTCAGATTTGTCAAAAAATGGCAAAATAACGGTTTTTTTCGACAAAAGTCAGATTTGTCAAAAAATGGCAAAATACCGTTTTTTTTTCGACAAAAATCAGATTTGTCAAAAAATGGCAAACGGTTTTTTTCGTAAAAATTCAGATTTGCCAAAAAATGGCAAAATAACGGTTTTTTTTCGACAAAAATCAGATTTGTCCAAAAATGGCTAAAATAACGGGTTTTTCGTCAAAATTCAGATTTGTCATAAAGTGGCAAAATACCGTTTTTTTTCGACAAAAATCAGATTTGTCCAAAATGGCAAAAAAAACCTAAAAATTCAGATTTGTCAAAAAATGGCAAAATAATTGGGTTTTTTCGACAAAAAATCAGATTTGTTAAATAATGGCAAATATTTTTTTTTTTTTTGACAAAAGTCAGATTTGTCAAAAAAATGGCAAAATACCGTTTTTTTTCGATAAAAATCAGATTTGTCCAAAAAATGGAAAACGGGTTTTTCGTAAAAATTCAGATTTGTCAACAAATGGAAAAATAACGGTTTTTTTTTTTTGGACAAAAATAATCAGATTTGTCAAATAATGGCAAAAATAACGGTTTTTCTTCAAAATTCAGATTTGTCATAAAAATGGCAAAATGCCGGTTTTTTCGACAAAAATCAGATTTTCCTAAAAAATGGCAAACGGGTTTTTCGTCAAAATTCAGATGTGTCAAAAAAAATGGCAAAATACCGGTTTTTTTTTCAAAAAAAAATAAGATTTGTCCAAAAATGGCAAAAAAAAAAAAAAAAAATTCAGATTTGTTATAAAATGGCAAAATAACTGTTTTTTTTTGACAAAAAGTCAGATTTGTCAAAAAAATGGCAAAACGGTTTTTTCGTAAAAAATCAGATTTGCCAAAAAATGTCAAAATAACGTTTTTTTCAACAAAAATCAGATTTGTCAAAAAATGGCAAAAGAAATCGTAAAAATTCAGATTTGTCAAAAAATGGGTAAATAACGGATTTTTTCGACAAAAGTCAGATTGGTCAAAACAATGGCAAAATACCCGTTTTTTCGAAAAAAATCAGATTTGTCAAAAAATGGCAAAATAACGGTTTTTTCGTAAAAATCAGATTTGTCAAAAAATGGCAAAATAACGGATTTTTTTTTTCGACAAAAATCAGATTTGTCCAAAAATGGCAAAAATAACGGTTTTTCGTCAAAAATTCAGATTTGTCAAAAAATGGCAAAATACCGTTTTTTTTTCGACAAAAATCAGATTTGTCAAAAAATGGCAAAAAAAAAACGTTTTTCAAAAAAATTCAGAATTGTCAAAAAATGGCAAAATAACGGTTTTTTTCGACAAAAGTCAGATTTTTCAAAAAAATGGCAAAATACAGTTTTTCGACAAAAATCAGATTTGTCAAAAAAATGGCAAAATACGGTTTTTTTCGTAAAAATTCAGATTTGCAAAAAAATGTCAAAATAACGTTTTTTTTTTCAACAAAAATCAGATTTGTCAAAAAATGGCAAAAAAACAGTTTGTAAAAATTCAGATTTGTCAAAAAATGGCACAAATAACGTTTTTTTTTCAACAAAAAATCAGATGTGTCAAAAAATGGCAAACGGTTTTTTCGTAAAAATTCAGATTTGCCAAAAAAAATCAAAATAACGTTTTTTTCAAAAAAATCAGATTTGTCAAAAAATGGCACAAAAAATTCAGATTTGTCAAAAAGTGGCAAAATAACGTTTTTTTCGACAAAAATCAGATTTGTCCAAAAATGGCAAAAAAAAATACAAAAATTCAGATTTGTCAAAAAATGGCAAAATAATTGGGTTTTTTCGACAAAAATCAGATTTGTTAAAAAATGGCAAAATATCTGTTTTTTTTTGACAAAAGTCAGATTTGTCAAAAAAATGGCAAAATACCGTTTTTTTTCGATAAAAATCAGATTTGTCCAAAAAATGGCAAACGGGTTTTTCGTAATAATTCAGATTTGTCAACAAATGGAAAAATAACGGTTTTTTTTTTACAAAAATATGATTTGTCAAAAAATGGCAAAAATAACGGTTTTTCTTCAAAATTCAGATTTGTCAAAAAATGGCAAAATGCCGGTTTTTTTTCGACAAAAAATCAGATTTTCTCTAAAAAATGGCAAACGGGTTTTTCGTCAAAATTCAGATTTGTCAAAAAAATGGCAAAATACCGGTTTTTTTTCAAAAAATAAGATTTGTCAAAAATGGCAAAAAAACAAAACCATTTGTCAAAAAATGGCAAAATAACGGTTTTTCGACAAAATTCAGATTTGTTATAAAATGGCAAAATATCGTTTTTTTTTTGACAAAAATCAGATTTGTCAAAAAAATGGCAAACGGTTTTTTCGTAAAAATTCAGATTTGCCAAAAAATGTCAAAATAACGTTTTTTTTCAACAAAAATCAGATTTGTCAAAAAAATGGCAAAAGAAATCGTAGAAATTCAGATTTGTCAAAAAATGGGTAAATAACGGATTTTTTCGACAAAAGTCAGATTGGTCAAAACAATGGCAAAATACCGTTTTTTTCGACAAAAATCAGATTTGTCCAAAAATGGCAAACGGGTTTTTCGTAAAAATTCAGATTAGTCAACAAATGGCAAAATAACGGATTTTTTTCGACAAAAATCAGATTTGTCAAAAAATGGCTAAAATAACGGTTTTTCGTCAAAATTCAGATTTGTCATAAAATGGCAAAATACCGTTTTTTTTTTCGACAAAAATCAGATTTGTCCAAAAATGGCAAAAAAAATACCTAAAAATTCAGATTTGTCAAAAAATGGCAAAATAACGGTTTTTTTTCGACAAAAGTCAGATTTTTCAAAAAAATGGCAAAATAACAGTTTTTTCGACAAAAATCAGATTTGTCCAAAAAATGGCAAATCGGTTTTTTTCGTAAAAATTCAGATTTGCCAAAAAATGTCAAAATAACGTTTTTTTTCAACAAAAATCAGATTTGTCAAAAAATGGAAAACTTTTTTCGTAAAAAATCAGATTTGTCAAAAAATGGCAAAATAACGTTTTTTTTCGACAAAAATCAGATTTGTTAAAAAAATGGCAAAATAAGTGTTTTTTTCGACAAAAATCAGATTTGTCTAAAAATGGCAAACGGTTTTTCGTAAAAATTCAGATTTGCCAAAAAATGCAAAATAACGTTTTTTTTTTCGACAAAAATCAGATTTGTCAAAAAATGGCAAAAAAAAATTTCGTAAAAATTCAGATTTGTCAAAAAAATGGCAAAATAACGGTTTTTTTTCGACAAAAATCAGATTTGTCAAAAAATCGCAAAAAAAAAAACGTAAAAATTCAGATTTGTCAAAAAATGACAAAATAACGGTTTTTTTTCGAAAAAATCAGATTTGTTAAAAAATGGCAAAATAAGTGGTTTTTTTCGACAAAAATCAGATTTGTCAAAAAATGGCAAATCGGTTTTTCGTAAAAATTCAGATTTGTCTAAAAAATGTCAAAATAACGGTTTTTTTTGACAAAAATATCAGATTTGTCAAAAAATGGCAAAAAAAAAAAAAGGTCGTATAAATTCAGATTTGCCAAAAAATGTCAAAATAACGTTTTTTTTCAACAAAAATCTGATTTGTCAAAAAATGGCAAAAGAAAACGTTTTGAAAAATTCAGATTTGTCAAAAAATGGGTAAATAACGGATTTTTTCGACAAAAGTCAGATTGGTCAAAAAAATGGCAAAATACCGTTTTTTTTTCGACAAAAATCAGATTTGTCCAAAAAATGGCAAACGGGTTTTTTTTTCGTAAAAATTCAGATTTGTCAACAAATGGCAAAATAACGGATTTTTTTTCGACAAAAATCAGATTTGTCCAAAAATGGCTAAAATAACGGTTTTTCGTCAAAAATTCAGATTTGTCAAAAAGTGGCAAAATACCGTTTTTTTTTCGACAAAAATCAGATTTGTCCAAAAATGGCAAAAAAAACCTAAAAATTCAGATTTGTCAAAAAATGGCAAAATAATTGGGTTTTTTTTGACAAAAATCAGATTTGTTAAATAATGGCAAATATCTGTTTTTTTTTGACAAAAGTCAGATTTGTCAAAAAAATGGCAAAATACCGTTTTTTTTTCGATAAAAATCAGATTTGTCCAAAAAATGGAAAACGGGTTTTTCGTAATAATTCAGATTTGTCAACAAATGGAAAAATAACGGTTTTTTTTGACAAAAATATGATTTGTCAAAAAATGGCAAAAATAACGGTTTTTCTTCAAAATTCAGATTTGTCATAAAATGGCAAAATGCCGGTTTTTTTTCGACAAAAATCAGATTTGTCAAAAAATGGCAAAACGGGTTTTTCGTCAAAATTCAGATGTGTCAAAAAAATGGCAAAATACCGGTTTTTTTTCACAAAAAAATCAGATTTGTCCAAAAATGGCAAAAAAAACCTAAAAATTCAGATTTGTTATAAAAATGGCAAAATATCTGTTTTTTTTTGACAAAAATCAGATTTGTCAAAAAAATGGCAAAAACGGTTTTTTCGTAAAAATTGAGATTTGCCAAAAAATGTCAAAATAACGTTTTTTTTCAACAAAAATCTGATTTGTCAAAAAAATGGCAAAAGAAATCGTAGAAATTCAGATTTGTCAAAAAATGGGTAAATAACGGATTTTTCGACAAAAGTCAGATTGGTCAAAACAATGGCAAAATACCGTTTTTTTTTCGACAAAAATCAGATTTGTCCAAAAATGGCAAACGGGTTTTTCGTAAAAATTCAGATTAGTCAACAAATGGCAAAATAACGGATTTTTTTCGACAAAAATCAGATTTGTCAAAAAATGGCTAAAATAACGGTTTTTCGTCAAAATTCAGATTTGTCATAAAATGGCAAAATACCGTTTTTTTTCGACAAAAATCAGATTTGTCCAAAAATGGCAAAAAAAAAAAAACCTAAAAATTCAGAATTGTCAAAAAATGGCAAAATAACGGTTTTTTCGACAAAAGTCAGATTTTTCAAAAAAATGGCAAAATACAGTTTTTTTCGACAAAAATCAGATTTGTCCAAAAATGGCATCGGTTTTTTCGTAAAAATTCAGATTTGCCAAAAAATGTCAAAATAACGTTTTTTTTTCAACAAAAATCAGATTTGTCAAAAAATGGAAAACTTTTTTTTCGTAAAAATTCAGATTTGCCAAAAAATTTCAAAATAACGTTTTTTTTGTCATAAAAAATCAGATTTGTTAAAAAATGGTAAAATAAGTGTTTTTTTCGACATAAATCAGATTTGTCTAAAAATGGCAAACGGTTTTTTCGTAAAAATTCAGATTTGCCAAAAAATTTCAAAATAACGTTTTTTTTCAACAAAAATCAGATTTGTCAAAAAATGGCAAAAAAAAAACGTAAATATTCAGAATTGTCAAAAAATGGCAAAATAACGGTTTTTTTTCGACAAAAGTCAGATTTGTTAAAAAACCGCAAAAAAAAACGTAAAAATTCAGATTTGTCAAAAAATGTCAAAATAGCGGTTTTTTTTTCGAAAAAATCAGATTTGTTAAAAAATGGCAAAATAAGTGGTTTTTTAATAAAAATCCGATTTGTCTAAAAATGGCAAATCGGTTTTTTCGTAAAAATTCAGATTTGCTAAAAAATTTCAAAATAACGCTTTTTTTTTCAATAAATATCAGATTTGTCAAAAAATGGCAAAAAAAAAAACGTATAAATTCAGATTTGCCAAAAAATGTCAAAATAACGTTTTTTTCAACAAAAATCTGATTTGTCAAAAAAATGGCAAAAGAAAACGTAGAAATTCAGATTTGTCAAAAAATGGGTAAATAACGGATTTTTCGACAAAAGTCAGATTGGTCAAAACAATGGCAAAATACCGTTTTTTTTTCGACAAAAATCAGATTTGTCCAAAAATGGCAAACGGGTTTTTCGTAAAAATTCAGATTAGTCAACAAATGGCAAAATAACGGATTTTTTTCGACAAAAATCAGATTTGTCCAAAAATGGCTAAAATAACGGTTTTTCGTCAAAATTCAGATTTGTCATAAAATGGCAAAATACCGTTTTTTTTCGACAAAAATCAGATTTGTCCAAAAATGGCAAAAAAAACCTAAAAATTCAGATTTGTCAAAAAATGGCAAAATAATTGGGTTTTTTCGACAAAAATCAGATTTGTTAAATAATGGCAAATATCTGTTTTTTTTTGACAAAAGTCAGATTTGTCAAAAAAATGTCAAAATACCGTTTTTTTTCGATAAAAATCAGATTTGTCCAAAAAATGGAAAACGGGTTTTTCGTAATAATTCAGATTTGTCAACAAATGGAAAAATAACGGTTTTTTTTTTCACAAAAATATGATTTGTCAAATAATGGCAAAAATAAAGGTTTTTCTTCAAAATTCAGATTTGTCATAAAATGGCAAAATAACGGTTTTTTCACAAAAATCAGATTTTCCTAAAAATGGCAAACGGGTTTTTCGTCAAAATTCAGATGTGTCAAAAAAATGGCAAAATACCGTTTTTTTTTCAAAAAAAATCAGATTTTTTCCAAAAATGGCAAAAAAACCTAAAAATTCAGATTTGTTATAAATGGCAAAATATCTGTTTTTTTTTGACAAAAGTCAGATTTGTCAAAAAAATGGCAAAACGGTTTTTTTCGTAAAAATTCAGATTTGCCAAAAAATGTCAAAATAACGTTTTTTTTTCAACAAAAATCTGATTTGTCAAAAAATGGCAAAAGAAATCAGTAGAAATTCAGATTTGTCAAAAAATGGGTAAATAACGGATTTTTCGACAAAAGTCAGATTGGTCAAAACAATGACAAAATACCGTTTTTTTTTTCGACCAAAAATTAGATTTGTCCAAAAATGGCAAACGGGTTTTTCGTAAAAATTCAGATTAGTCAACAAATGGCAAAATAACGGATTTTTTTCGACAAAAATCAGATTTGTCCAAAAATGGCTAAAATAACGGTTTTTCGTCAAAATTCAGATTTGTCATAAAATGGCAAAATACCGTTTTTTTTTTCGACAAAAATCAGATTTGTCCAAAAATGGCAAAAAAAAAAACCTTCAAAAATTCAGAATTGTCAAAAAATGGCAAAATAACGGTTTTTTTCGACAAAAATCAGATTTTTCAAAAAAATGGCAAAATAACAGTTTTTTTCGACAAATCTGATTTGTCAAAAAATGGCAAAAGAAATCGTAGAAATTCAGATTTGTCAAAAAATGGGTAAATAACGGATTTTTCGACAAAAGTCAGATTGGTCAAAACAATGGCAAAATACCGTTTTTTTTTCGACCAAAATTAGATTTGTCCAAAAATGGCAAACGGGTTTTTCGTAAAAATTCAGATTAGTCAACAAATGGCAAAATAACGGATTTTTTTCGACAAAAATCAGATTTGTCAAAAAATGGCTAAAATAACGGTTTTTCGTCAAAATTCAGATTTGTCATAAAGTGGCAAAATACCGTTTTTTTTCGATAAAAATCAGATTTGTCCAAAAATGGAAAGGGGTTTTTCGTAATAATTCAGATTTGTCAACAAATGGAAAAATGACGGTTTTTTTTTTTTTGACAAAAATATGATTTGTCAAATAATGGCAAAAATAACGGTTTTTCTTCAAAATTCAGATTTGTCAAAAAATGGCAAAATGCCGGTTTTTTTTCGACAAAAATCAGATTTTCCCAAAAATGGCAAACGGGTTTTTCGTAAAAATTCAGATTAGTCAACAAATGGCAAAATAACGGATTTTTTTCGACAAAAATCAGATTTGTCCAAAAATGGCTAAAATAACGGTTTTTCGTCAAAATTCAGATTTGTCATAAAGTGGCAAAATACCGTTTTTTTTTCGATAAAAATCAGATTTGTCCAAAAATGGAAAACGGGTTTTTCGTAATAATGCAGATTTGTCAACAAATGGAAAAATGACGGTTTTTTTTTTGACAAAAATATGATTTGTCAAATAATGGCAAAAATAACGGTTTTTCGTCAAAATTCAGATTTGTCATAAAGTGGCAAAATACCGTTTTTTTCGACAAAAATCAGATTTGTCCAAAAATGGCAAAAAAAAAACCTAAAAATTCAGATTTGTCAAAAAATGGCAAAATAATTGGGTTTTTTTCGACAAAAATCAGATTTGTTAAATAATGGCAAAATATCGGTTTTTTTTTTTTGACAAAAGTCAGATTTGTCAAAAAAATGGCAACGGTTTTTTCGTAAAAATTCAGATTTGCCAAAAAATGTCAAAATAACGTTTCCTTCAACAAAAATCAGATTTGTCAAAAAATGACAAAAAAAAAAAAAACGTAAAAATTCAGAATTGTCAAAAAATGGCAAAATAACGGTTTTTTTCGACAAAAGTCAGATTTTTCAAAAAAAATGGCAAAATACAGTTTTTTTCGACAAAAATCAGATTTGTCCAAAAATGGCAACGGTTTTTTGTAAAAATTCAGATTTGCCAAAAAATTTCAAAATAACGTTTCCTTTCAATAAAAATCAGATTTGTCAAAAAATGGCAAAAAAAAAACGTAAAAATTCAGAATTGTCAAAAAATGGCAAAACGGTTTTTTTCGACAAAAGTCAG
This sequence comes from Drosophila funebris, assembly GCA_018901825.1. Lineage (NCBI taxonomy): Eukaryota > Metazoa > Arthropoda > Insecta > Diptera > Drosophilidae > Drosophila > Drosophila funebris. Next base: position 20,044 of record JAEIFK010000038.1, on the reverse strand, counting down.
ATTTTTAAAAAAATGGCAAGATAACATTTCCTTCAACGAACATCAGATTTGTCAAAAAATGGCCAAAAAAAAAACGTAAAAATTCAGAATTGTCAAAAAATGGCAAAATAACGGTTTTTTCGACAAAAGTCAGATTTTTCAAAAAAATGGCAAAATACAGTTTTTTTTCGACAAAAATCAGATTTGTCCAAAAATGGCAACGGTTTTTTTGTAAAAATTCAGATTTGCCAAAAAATTCAAAATAACGTTTTTTTTTTCAACAAAAATCAGATTTGTCAAAAAATGAAAAAAAAACGTATAAATTGAGATTTGTCGAAAAAATGGCAAAATAACGGTTTTTTTCGACGAAAAAACTGATTTTTCAAAAAATGGCAATATACCGTTTCTTTCAACAAAAATCAGATTTGTCAAAAAATGGGCAAATAAAACGTAAAAATTCAGATTTGCCAAAAAAATTGCAAAATAAGGTTTTTTTTTTCAACAAAAATCAGATTTGTCAAAAAATAGCACAAAAATTCAGATTTGTCAAAAAATGGCAAAATAACGTTTTTTTTCAACAAAAATCAGATGTGTCAAAAAATGGCAAAACGGTTTTTTTGTAAAAATTCAGATTTGCCAAAAAAATGCAAAATAACGTTTTTTTTCAAAAAAAACAGATTTGTCAAAAAATGAAAATAGCACAAAAATTCAGATTTGTCAAAAAGTGGCAAAATAACGTTTTTTTTTCGACAAAAATCAGATTTGTCCAAAAATGGCAAAAAAAAACCTAAAAATTCAGATTTGTCAAAAAATGGCAAAATAATTGGGTTTTTTTTCGACAAAAATCAGATTTGTTAAATAATGGCAAATATCTGTTTTTTTTTGACAAAAAGTCAGATTTGTCAAAAAAATGGCAAAATACCGTTTTTTTTCGATAAAAATCAGATTTGTCCAAAAAATGGAAAACGGGTTTTTCGTAATAATTCAGATTTGTCAACAAATTGAAAAATAACGGTTTTTTTTTGACAAAAATATGATTTGTCAAATAATGGCAAAATTAACGGTTTTTCTTCAAAATTCAGATTTGTCATAAAATGGCAAAATGCCGGTTTTTTTTCGACAAAAATCAGATTTTCCTAAAAATGGCAAACGGGTTTTTCGTCAAAATTCAGATGTGTCAAAAAAATGGCAAAATACCGGTTTTTTTTTTCAAAAAAAATAAGATTTGTCCAAAAATGGCAAAAAAACCTAAAAATTCAGATTTGTTATAAATGGCAAAATATCTGTTTTTTTTTGACAAAAGTCAGATTTGTCAAAAAAATGGCAACAGTTTTTTCGTAAAAATTCAGATTTGCCAAAAAATGTCAAAATAACGTTTTTTTTCAACAAAAATCTGATTTGTCAAAAAATGGCAAAAGAAAACGTAGAAATTCAGATTTGTCAAAAAATGGGTAAATAACGGATTTTTCGACAAAAGTCAGATTGGTCAAAACAATGGCAAAATACCGTTTTTTTTCGACAAAAATCAGATTTGTCCAAAAATGGCAAACGGGTTTTTCGTAAAAATTCAGATTAGTCAACAAATGGCAAAATAACGGATTTTTTTCGACAAAAATCAGATTTGTCCAAAAATGGCAAAAAAAAACGGCTAAAAATTCAGATTTGTCAAAAAATGGCAAAATAATTGGGTTTTTTCGACAAAAAATCAGATTTGTTAAATAATGGCAAATATCTGTTTTTTTTGACAAAAGTCAGATTTGTCAAAAAAATGGCAAAATACCGTTTTTTTCGATAAAAATCAGATTTGTCCAAAAATGGCAAAAAACGGGTTTTTTCGTAAAAATTCAGATTAGTCAAAAAAATGGCAAAATAACGGTTTTTTTTCGACAAAAATCAGATTTGTCCAAAAATGGCAAAAAAACCTAAAAATTCAGATTTGTTAAAAAATGGCAAAATATCTGTTTTTTTTCGACAAAAGTCAGATTTGTCAAAAAAATGGCAAAACGGTTTTTTCGTAAAAATTCAGATTTGCCAAAAAATGTCAAAATAACGTTTTTTTTCAACAAAAATCTGATTTGTCAAAAAAATGGCAAAAGAAAACGTAGAAATTCAGATTTGTCAAAAAATGGGTAAATAACGGATTTTTCGACAAAAGTCAGATTGGTCAAAACAATGGCAAAATACCGTTTTTTTTCGACAAAAATCAGATTTGTCCAAAAATGGCAAACGGGTTTTTCGTAAAAATTCAGATTAGTCAACAAATGGCAAAATAACGGATTTTTTTCGACAAAAATCAGATTTGTCCAAAAATGGCTAAAATAACGGTTTTTCGTCAAAATTCAGTTTTGTCATAAAATGGCAAAATACCGTTTTTTTCGACAAAAATCAGATTTGTCCAAAAATGGCAAAAAAAACCTAAAAATTCAGATTTGTCAAAAAATGGCAAAATACCGTTTTTTTTCAAAAAAAATAAGATTTGTCCAAAAATGGCAAAAAAAACCTAAAAATTCAGATTTGTTAAAAAATGGCAAAATATCTGTTTTTTTTTTGACAAAAGTCAGATTTGTCAAAAAATGGCAAAAGAAAACGTAGAAATTCAGATTTGTCAAAAAATGGCAAAATAATTGGGTTTTTTCGACAAAAATCAGATTTGTTAAATAATGGCAAAATATCTGTTTTTTTTTGACAAAAGTCAGATTTGTCAAAAAAATGGCAACGGTTTTTTCGTAAAAATTCAGATTTGCCAAAAAATGTCAAAATAACGTTTCCTTCAACAAAAATCAGATTTGTCAAAAAATGACAAAAAAAAAAAACGTAAAAATTCAGAATTGTCAAAAAATGGCAAAATAACGGTTTTTTTTCGACAAAAGTCAGATTTTTCAAAAAAATGGCAAAATACAGTTTTTTCGACAAAAATCAGATTTGTCCAAAAATGGCAACGGTTTTTTTCGTAAAAATTCAGATTTGCCAAAAAATTTCAAAATAACGTTTCCTTCAACAAAAATCAGATTTGTCAAAAAATGGCAAAAAAAACGTAAAAATTCAGAATTGTCAAAAAATGGCACGGTTTTTTCGACAAAAGTCAGATTTTTAGAAAAAGTGGCAAAATAACATTTCCTTCAACGAACATCAGATTTGTCAAAAAATGGCACAAAAAAAAACGTAAAAATTCAGAATTGTCAAAAAATGACAAAATAACGGTTTTTTTCGACAAAAGTCAGATTTTTAAAAAAAAATGGCAAAATACAGTTTTTTCGACAAAAATCAGATTTGTCCAAAAATGGCAACGGTTTTTTCGTAAAAATTCAGATTTGCCAAAAAATGTCAAAATAACGTTTTTTTTTCAACAAAAATCAGATTTGTCAAAAAAATGGCAAAAATGGCGGTTTTTCGTCAAAATTCAGATTTGTCAAAAAAATGGCAAAATACCGTTTTTTTTTTCGAAAAAAATCAGATTTGTCCAAAAATGGAAAACGGGTTTTTCGTAATAATTCAGATTTGTCAACAAATGGAATAATAACGGTTTTTTTTGACAAAAATATGATTTGTCAAATAATGGCAAAAATAACGGTTTTTCTTCAAAATTCAGATTTGTCATAAAATGGCAAAATGCCGGTTTTTTTCGACAAACATCAGATTTTCCCAAAAAATGACAAACTTTTTTTCGTAAAAATTCAGATTTGCCAAAAATTTCAATATAACGTTTTTTTTTTTCATTTAAAATCAGGTTTGTTAAAAAATGGTAAAATAAGTGGTTTTTTCGACAAAAATCAGATTTGTCAAAAAATGGCTAAAATAACGGTTTTTCGTCAAAATTCAGATTTGTCATAAAATGTCAAAATACCGTTTTTTTTCGACAAAAATCAGATTTGTCCAAAAATGGCAAAAAAAAACCTTAAAAGTTCAGATTTGTCAAAAAATGGCAAAATAACTCGGTTTTTTCGACAAATATCAGATTTGTCCAAAAAATGGCAAACGGTTTTTTCGTAAAAATTCAGATTTGCCAAAAGATTTCAAAATAACGTTTTTTTTTCATCAAAAATCAGATTTGTTAAAAAATGGTAAAATAAGTGTTTTTTCCGACATAAATCAGATTTGTCAAAAAATGGCAAAAAACGGTTTTTTCGTAAAAAATTCAGATTTGCCAAAAAATTTCAAAATAACGTTTTTTTTTTCAACAAAAATCAGATTTGTTAAAAAATGGTAAAATAAGTGTTTTTTTTCGACAAAAATCAGATTTGTCCAAAAATGGCAAACGGGTTTTTCGTAAAAATTCAGATTAGTCAACAAATGGCAAAATAACGGATTTTTTTCGACAAAAATCAGATTTGTCAAAAAAATGGCTAAAATAACGGTTTTTCGTCAAAATTCAGATTTGTCATAAAATGGCAAAATACCGTTTTTTTTTCGACAAAAATCAGATTTGTCCAAAAATGGCAAAAAAAAACCTAAAAATTCAGATTTGTCAAAAAATGGCAAAATAATTGGGTTTTTTTCGACAAAAATCAGATTTGTTAAATAATGGCAAATATCTGTTTTTTTTTGACAAAAGTCAGATTTGTCAAAAAAATGGCAAAATACCGTTTTTTTTTCGATTAAAATCAGATTTGTCCAAAAAATGGAAAACGGGTTTTTCGTAATAATTCAGATTTGTCAACAAATGGAAAAATAACGGTTTTTTTTTTGACAAAAAATATGATTTGTCAAATAATGGCAAAAATAACGGTTTTTCTTCAAAATTCAGATTTGTTATAAAATGGCAAAATGCCGGTTTTTTTTCGACAAAAATCAGATTTTCCTAAAAATGGCAAACGGGTTTTTCGTCAAAATTCAGATGTGTCAAAAAAATGCAAAATACCGTTTTTTTTTCCAAAAAAAATAAGATTTGTCCAAAAAATGGCAAAAAAAAACCTAAAAATTCAGATTTGTTATAAAATGGCAAAATATCTGTTTTATTTTGACAAAAGTCAGATTTGTCAAAAAAATGGCAACAGTTTTTTTCGTAAAAATTCAGATTTGCCAAAAAATGTCAAAATAACGTTTTTTTTCAACAAAAATCTGATTTGTCAAAAAATGGCAAAAGAAAAACGTAGAAATTCAGATTTGTCAAAAAATGGGTAAATAACGGATTTTTCGACAAAAGTCAGATTGGTCAAAACAATGGCAAAATACCGTTTTTGTTCGACAAAAATCAGATTTGTCCAAAAAATGGCAAACGGGTTTTTCGTAAAAATTCAGATTAGTCAACAAATGGCAAAATAACGGATTTTTTTCGACAAAAATCAGATTTGTCCAAAAATGGCAAAAAAAAAACCTAAAAATTCAGATTTGTCAAAAAATGGCAAAATAATTGGGTTTTTTCGACAAAAATCAGATTTGTTAAATAATGGCAAATATCTGTTTTTTTTTGACAAAAAGTCAGATTTGTCAAAAAAATGGCAAAATACCGTTTTTTTCGATAAAAATCAGATTTGTCCAAAAATGGAAAACGGGTTTTTCGTAATAATTCAGATTTGTCAACAAATGGAAAAATAACGGTTTTTTTTTGACAAAAATATGATTTGTCAAATAATGGCAAAAATAACGGTTTTTCTTCAAAATTCAGATTTGTCATAAAATGGCAAAATGCCGGTTTTTTTTTGACAAAAATCAGATTTTCCAAAAAATGGCAAACGGGTTTTTCGTCAAAATTCAGATGTGTCAAAAAAATGGCAAAATACCGTTTTTTTTTTCAAAAAAATAAGATTTGTCCAAAAATGGCAAAAAAAAACCTAAAAATTCAGATTTGTTAAAAAATGGCAAAATATCTGTTTTTTTTTTGACAAAAAGTCAGATTTGTCAAAAAAATGGCAACGGTTTTTTCGTAAAAATTCAGATTTGCCAAAAAATGTCAAAATAACGTTTTTTTTCAACAAAAATCTGATTTGTCAAAAAATGGCAAAAGAAAACGTAGAAATTCAGATTTGTCAAAAAATGGGTAAATAACGGATTTTTCGACAAAAGTCAGATTGGTCAAAACAATGGCAAAATACCGTTTTTTTCGACAAAAATCAGATTTGTCCAAAAATGGCAAACGGGTTTTTCGTAAAAATTCAGATTAGTCAACAAATGGCAAAATAACGGATTTTTTTTCGACAAAAATCAGATTTGTCCAAAAATGGCTAAAATAACGGTTTTTCGTCAAAATTCAGTTTTGTCATAAAGTGGCAAAATACCGTTTTTTTTCGACAAAAAATCAGATTTGTCCAAAAATGGCAAAAAAAAACCTAAAAATTCAGATTTGTCAAAAAATGGCAAAATACCGTTTTTTTTTCAAAAAAATAAGATTTGTCCAAAAATGGCAAAAAAAACTCTAAAAATTCAGATTTGTTAAAAAATGGCAAAATATCTGTTTTTTTGACAAAAGTCAGATTTGTCAAAAAATGGCAAAAGAAAACGTAAAAATTCAGATTTGTCAAAAAATGGCAAAATAATTGGGTTTTTTCGACAAAAATCAGATTTGTTAAAAAATGGCAAAATATCTGTTTTTTTTGACAAAAATCAGATTTGTCAAAAAAATGGCAACGTTTTTTCGTAAAAATTCAGATTTGCCAAAAAATGTCAAAATAACGTTTCTCTTCAACAAAAATCAGATTTGTCAAAAAATGACCAAAAAAAAACGTAAAAATTCAGAATTGTCAAAAAATGGCAAAATAACGGTTTTTTTCGACAAAAGTCAGATTTTTCAAAAAAATGGCAAAATACAGTTTTTTCGACAAAAATCAGATTTGTCCAAAAATGGCAACGGTTTTTTTCGTAAAAATTCAGATTTGCCAAAAAATTTCAAAATAACGTTTCCTTCAACAAAAATCAGATTTGTCAAAAAAATGGCAAAAAAAAACGTAAAAATTCAGAATTGTCAAAAAATGGCAACGGTTTTTTTCGACAAAAGTCAGATTTTTAGAAAAAATGGCAAAATAACATTTCCTTCAACGAACATCAGATTTGTCAAAAAATGGCACAAAAAAACGTAAAAATTCAGAATTGTCAAAAAATGGCAAAATAACGGTTTTTTCGACAAAAGTCAGATTTTTAAAAAAAAATGGCAAAATACAGTTTTTTCGACAAAAATCAGATTTGTCCAAAAATGGCAACGGTTTTTTTCGTAAAAATTCAGATTTGCCAAAAAATGTCAAAATAACGTTTTTTTTTCAACAAAAATCAGATTTGTCAAAAAAATGGCAAAAATGGCGGTTTCAAAAAATGGCAAATAACGTTTTTTCGTCAAAATTCAGATTTGTCAAAAAAATGGCAAAATACCGTTTTTTTCGAAAAAAATCAGATTTGTCCAAAAAATGGAAAACGGGTTTTTTCGTAATAAATTCAGATTTGTCAAAAAATGGAAAAATAACGGTTTTTTTTTTGACAAAAAATCAGATTTGTCAAATAATGGCAAAAATAACGGTTTTTTCTTCAAAATTCAGATTTGTCAAAAAATGGCAAAATAACGGTTTTTTTTCGACAAAAATCAGATTTTTCCAAAAATGGCAAACGGTTTTTTCGTAAAAATTCAGATTTGCCAAAAAATTTCAAAATAACGTTTTTTTTTTCATAAAAATCAGATTTGTTAAAAAATGGTAAAATAAGTGGTTTTTTCGACAAAAATCAGATTTGTCAAAAAATGGCAAAATAACGGTTTTTCGTCAAAATTCAGATTTGTCATAAAATGGCAAAATACCGTTTTTTTTCGACAAAAATCAGATTTGTCCAAAAATGGCAAAAAAACTTTTTCGTAAAAATTCAGATTTGTCAAAAAATGGCAAAATAACTCGGTTTTTTTGACAAATATCAGATTTGTCCAAAAAATGGCAACAAGTTTTTCGTAAAAATTCAGATTTGTCAAAAAATTTCAAAATAACGTTTTTTTTTCATCAAAAATCAGATTTGTTAAAAAATGGTAAAATAAGTGTTTTTTTCGACATAAATCAGATTTGTCTAAAAATGGCAAACGGTTTTTTCGTAAAAATTCAGATTTGCCAAAAAAATTCAAAATAACGTTTTTTTTCAACAAAAATCAGATTTGTTAAAAAATGGTAAAATAAGTGTTTTTTTCGACAAAAATCAGATTTGTCCAAAAATGGCAAACGGGTTTTTCGTAAAAATTCAGATTAGTCAACAAATGGCAAAATAACGGATTTTTTTCGACAAAAATCAGATTTGTCCAAAAATGGCTAAAATAACGGTTTTTCGTCAAAATTCAGATTTGTCATAAAGTGGCAAAATACCGTTTTTTTTTCGACAAAAATCAGATTTGTCCAAATATGGCAAAAAAAAAACCTAAAAATTCAGATTTGTCAAAAAATGGCAAAATAATTGGGTTTTTTTCGACAAAAATCAGATTTGTTAAATAATAGCAAATATCTGTTTTTTTTTGACAAAAGTCAGATTTGTCAAAAAAATGGCAAAATACCGTTTTTTTTCGATTAAAATCAGATTTGTCCAAAAAATGGAAAATGGGTTTTTCGTAATAATTCAGATTTGTCAACAAATGGAAAAATAACGGTTTTTTTTTGACAAAAAATATGATTTGTCAAATAATGGCAAAAATAACGGTTTTTCTTCAAAATTCAGATTTGTTATAAAATGGCAAAATGCCGGTTTTTTTTCGACAAAAATCAGATTTTCCTAAAAATGGCAAACGGGTTTTTCGTCAAAATTCAGATGTGTCAAAAAAATTCAAAATACCGTTTTTTTTTTCCAAAAAAAATAAGATTTGTCCAAAAATGGCAAAAAAAAACCTAAAAATTCAGATTTGTTATAAAATGGCAAAATATCTGTTTTTTTTTTGACAAAAAGTCAGATTTGTCAAAAAAAAGGGCAACGGTTTTTTTCGTAAAAATTCAGATTTGCCAAAAAATGTCAAAATAACGTTTTTTTTCAACAAAAATCTGATTTGTCAAAAAAATGGCAAAAGAAATCGTAGAAATTCAGATTTGTCAAAAAAATGGGTAAATAACGGATTTTTCGAAAAAAGTCAGATTGGTCAAAACAATGGCAAAATACCGTTTTTTTTTCGACAAAAATCAGATTTGTCCAAAAATGGCAAGCGGTTTTTTCGTAAAAATTCAGATTTGCCAAAAAATGTCAAAATAACGTTTTTTTTCAACAAAAATCAGATTTGTTAAAAAATGGTAAAATAAGTGTTTTTTTCGACAAAAAATCAGATTTGTCCAAAAATGGCAAACGGGTTTTTCGTAAAAATTCAGATTAGTCAACAAATGGCAAAATATCGGATTTTTTTCGACTAAAATCAGATTTGTCCAAAAATGGCTAAAATAACGGTTTTTTCGTCAAAATTCAGATTTGTCATAAAGTGGCAAAATACCGTTTTTTCGACAAAAATCAGATTTGTCCAAAAATGGCAAACGGGTTTTTCGTAAAAATTCAGATTAGTCAACAAATGGCAAAATAACGGATTTTTTTCGACCAAAATCAGATTTGTCCAAAAATGGCTAAAATAACGGTTTTTCGTCAAAATTCAGATTTGTCATAAAATGGCAAAATACCGTTTTTTTTCGAAAAAAATCCGATTTGTCCAAAAATGGCAAAAAAAAAACCTAAAAATTCAGATTTGTCAAAAAATGGCAAAATAATTGGGTTTTTTTCGACAAAAATCAGATTTGTTAAATAATGGCAAAATATCTGTTTTTTTTTTTTGACAAAAGTCAGATTTGTCAAAAAAATGGCAACGGTTTTTTCGTAAAAATTCAGATTTGCCAAAAAATGTCAAAAGAACGTTTTTTTTCAACAAAAATCAGATTTGTCAAAAAATGGCAAAAAAAAAAAACGTAAAAATTCAGAATTGTCAAAAAATGGCAAAATAACGGTTTTTTTCGACAAAAGTCAGATTTTTCAAAAAAATAGCAAAATACAGTTTTTTTCGACAAAAATTAGATTTGTCCAAAAATGGCAACGGTTTTTTCGTAAAAATTCAGATATGCCAAAAAATGTCAAAATAAAGTTTTTTTTTTTTCAACAAAAATTAGATTTGTCAAAAAAATGGCAAAAATTACGGTTTTTCGTCAAAATTCAGATGTGTCCAAAAATGGCAAAATACCGTTTTTTTCGAAAAAAATCAGATTTGTCCAAAAATGGCAAAAAAAAACCTAAAAAATTCAGATTTGTCAAAAATGGCAAAATAATTGGGTTTTTTCGACAAAAATCAGATTTGTCAAAAAAATGGCAAAATACCGTTTGTTTTCGATAAAAAATCAGATTTGTCCCAAAATGGAAACGGGTTTTTCGTAATAATTCAGATTTGTCAACAAATGGAAAAATAACGGTTTTTTTTGACAAAAATATGATTTGTCAAATAATGGCAAAAATAACGGATTTTCTTCAAAATTCAGATTTGTCATAAAATGGCAAAATGACGGTTTTTTTTTCGACAAAAAATCAGATTTTCCCAAAAATGGCAAACGGTTTTTTCGTAAAAAATCAGATTTGCCAAAAAATGTCAAAATAACGTTTTTTTTTTCAACAAAAATCAGATTTGACAAAAAATGGCAAAAAAAAAAAAAAAAAACGTTAAAATTCAGAATTGTCAAAAAATGGCAAAATAACGGTTTTTTCCACAAAAAGTCAGATATGACAAAAAATGGCTAAAATAACGGTTTTTTCGAAAAAATTCAGATTTTCCAAAAAATGTCAAAATCACGTTTTTTTTCATCAAAAATCAGATTTGTCAAAAAATGGCAAAAAAAAACGTAAAAATTCAGATTTGTCAAAAAATGTCAAAATAGCGGTTTTTTTCAAAAAAATCAGATTTGTTAAAAAATGGCAAAATAAGTGATTTTTCAACAAAAATCAGATTTGTCTCAAAAAGGCAATCGTTTTTTCGTAAAAATTCAGATTAGTCAACAAATGGCAAAATAACGGATTTTTTTCGACAAAAATCAGATTTGTCAAAAAATGGCTAAAGTAACGGTTTTTTCGCCAAAATTCAGATTTGTCATAAAATGGCAAAATACCGTTTTTTTCGACAAAAATCAGATTTGTCCAAAAATGGCAAAAAAACTAAAAATTCAGATTTGTCAAAAAAATGGCAAAATACCGTTTTTTTCGATAAAAATCAGATTTGTCCAATAATGGAAAACGGGTTTTTCGTAATAATGCAGATTTGTCAACAAATGGAAAAATAACGGTTTTTTTTTATAAAAATATGATTTGTCAAATAATGGCAAAAATAACGGTTTTTCTTCAAAATTCAGATTTGTCATAAAATGGCAAAATGCCGGTTTTTTTTCGACAAACATCAGATTTTCCCAAAAATGGCAAACGGATTTTTCGACAAAAGTCAGATTGGTCAAAACAATGGCAAAATACCGTTTTTTTCGACAAAAATCAGATTTGTCCAAAAAATGGCAAACGGGTTTTTCGTAATAATTCAGATTTGTCAACAAATGTAAAAATAACGGTTTTTTTGACAAAAATATGATTTGTCAAATAATGGCAAAAATAACGGTTTTTCTTCAAAATTCAGATTTGTTATAAAATGGCAAAATGCCGGTTTTTTTTTCGACAAAAATCAGATTTTCCTAAAAAATGGCAAACGGGTTTTTCGTCAAAATTCAGATGTGTCAAAAAAATGGCAAAATACCGTTTTTTTTTTTCAAAAAAATAAGATTTGTCCAAAAATGGCAAAAAAAACCTAAAAATTCAGATTTGTTATTAATGGCAAAATATCTGTTTTTTTTGACAAAAGTCAGATTTGTCAAAAAAATGGCAACGGTTTTTTCGTAAAAATTCAGATTTGCCAAAAAATGTCAAAATAACGTTTTTTTTTCAACAAAAATCAGATTTGTCAAAAAATGGCAAAAGAAATCGTAGAAATTCAGATTTGTCAAAAAAATGGGTAAATAACGGATTTTTTCGACAAAAGTCAGATTGGTCAAAACAATGGCAAAATACCGTTTTTTTTTCGACAAAAATCAGATTTGTCCAAAAATGGCAAACTGGTTTTTCGTAAAAATTCAGATTAGTCAACAAATGGCAAAATAACGGATTTTTTTCGACAAAAATCAGATTTGTCCAAAAAATGGCTAAAATAACGGTTTTTCGTCAAAATTCAGATTTGTCATAAAGTGGCAAAATACCGTTTTTTTCGACAAAAATCAGATTTGTCCAAAAATGGCAAACGGGTTTTTCGTAAAAATTCAGATTAGTCAACAAATGGCAAAATAACGGATTTTTTTTCGACAAAAATCAGATTTGTCCAAAAATGGTTAAAATAACGGTTTTTCGTCAAAATTCAGATTTGTCATAAAGTGGCAAAATACCGTTTTTTTTCGAAAAAAATCCGATTTGTCCAAAAATGGCAAAAAAAACCTAAAAATTCAGATTTGTTAAAAAATGGCAAAATATCTGTTTTTTTTTGACAAAAGTCAGATTTGTCAAAAAATGGCAAAAGAAAACGTAGAAATTCAGATTTGTCAAAAAATGGCAAAATAATTGGGTTTTTTCGACAAAAATCAGATTTGTTACATAATGGCAAAATATCTGTTTTTTTTTTGACAAAAGTCAGATTTGTCAAAAAAATGGCAACGGTTTTTTCGTAAAAATTCAGATTTGCCAAAAAATGTCAAAATAACGTTTTTTTTCAACAAAAATCAGATTTGTCAAAAAATGGCAAAAAAAAACGTAAAAATTCAGAATTGTCAAAAAATGGCAAAATAACGGTTTTTTTTCGACAAAAGTCAGATTTTTCAAAAAAATTGCAAAATACAGTTTTTTTTGACAAAAATCAGATTTGTCCAAAAATGGCAACGGTTTTTTCGTAAAAATTCAGATTTGCCAAAAAATTTCAAAATAACGTTTCCTTCAACAAAAATCAGATTTGTCAAAAAATGGCAAAAAAAACGTAAAAATTCAGAATTGTCAAAAAATGGCACGGTTTTTTCGACAAAAGTCAGATTTTTAAAAAAAGTGGCAAAATACAGTTTTTTCGACAAAAATCAGATTTGTCCAAAAAATGGCAAAAAAAAAAAACCTACAAATTCAGATTTGTCAAAAATGGCAAAATAATTGGGTTTTTTCGACAAAAATCAGATTTGTTAAAAAATGGCAAAATATCTGGTTTTTTTGACAAAAGTCAGATTTTTCCCAAAATGGCAACGGTTTTTTCGTAAAAATTCAGATTTGCCAAAAAATGTCAAAATAACGTTTCCTTCAACAAAAATCAAATTTGTCAAAAAATGGCAAAAAAAAACGTAAAAATTCAGAATTGTCCAAAAATGGCAAAATAACGGTTTTTTCGACAAAAGTCAGATTTAAAAAAAAATGGCAAAATACAGTTTTTTTCGACAAAAATCAGATTTGTCCAAAAATGGCAACGGTTTTTTCGTAAAAATTCAGATATGCCAAAAAATGTCAAAATAAAGTTTTTTTTTTTTCAACAAAAATTAGATTTGTCAAAAAAATGGCAAAAATTACGGTTTTTCGTCAAAATTCAGATATGTCAAAAAATGGCAAAATACCGTTTTTTTTCGAAAAAAATCAGATTTGTCCAAAAATGGCAAAAAAAAACCTAAAAATTCAGATTTGTCAAAAATGGCAAAATAATTGGGTTTTTTCGACAAAAATCAGATTTGTCAAAAAAATGGCAAAATACCGTTTGTTTTCGATAAAAATCAGATTTGTCCAAAAATGGAAACGGGTTTTTCGTAATAATTCAGATTTGTCAACAAATGGAAAAATAACGGTTTTTTTTGACAAAAATATGATTTGTCAAATAATGGCAAAAATAACGGTTTTTCTTCAAAATTCAGATTTGTCATAAAATGGCAAAATGACGGTTTTTTTTCGACAAAAATCAGATTTTCCCAAAAATGGCAAACGGTTTTTTCGTAAAAATTCAGATTTGCCAAAAAAATTTCAAAATAACGTTTTTTTTTTCATCAAAAATCAGATTTGTTAAAAAATGGTAAAATAAGTGTTTTTTTCGACAAAAATCAGATTTGTCAAAAAATGGCTCAAATAACGGTTTTTTCGTCAAAATTCAGATTTGTCATAAAATGGCAAAATACCGTTTTTTTCGACAAAAATCAGATTTGTCCAAAAATGGCAAAAAAAAACTAAAAGTTCAGATTTATCAAAAAATGGCAAAATAACTCGTTTTTTTCGATAAAAATCAGATTTGTCCAAAAATGGAAAACGGTTTTTTCGTAAAAATTCAGATTTGCCAAAAGATTTCAAAATAACGTTTTTTTTTTTTCATAAAAAATCAGATTTGTTAAAAAAATGGTAAAATAAGTGGTTTTTTCGACATAAATCAGATTTGTCTAAAAATGGAAAACGGTTTTTTCGTAAAAATTCAGATTTGCCAAAAAATTTCAAAATAACGTTTTTTTTCAACAAAAATCAGATTTGTCAAAAAAGGCAAAAAAAAAAACGTAAAAATTCAGAATTGTCAAAAAATGGCAAAATAACGGTTTTTTTCGACAAAAAGTCAAATTTGTCAAAAAATGGCAAAAATAACGGTTTTTCGCCAAAATTCAGATTTGTCATAAAATGGCAAAATACTGTTTTTTTTTCGATAAAAATCAGATTTGTCCAAAAATGGCAAACGGTTTTTTCGTAAAAGTTCAGATTTGCCAAAAAAATGTCAAAATAACGTTTTTTTTTCAACAAAAATCAGATTTGACAAAAAATGGCAAAAAAAAAAACGTTAAAATTCAGAATTGTCAAAAAATGGCAAAATAACGGTTTTTTTCCACAAAAATCAGATATGACAAAAAATGGCTAAAATAACGGTTTTTTCGAAAAACGTAAAAATTCAGATTTGTCAAAAAATGTCAAAATAGCGGTTTTTTTTCAAAAAAATCAGATTTGTTAAAAAATGGCAAAATAAGTGATTTTTTCAACAAAAATCAGATTTGTCTCAAAACGGCAATCGTTTTTTTCGTAAAAATTCAGATTTGCTAAAAAATTTCAAAATAATGTTTTTTTTTTCAATAAAAATCAGATTTGTCAAAAAATGACAAAAAAAAAACGTATAAATTCAGATTTGCCAAAAAATGTCAAAATAACGTTTTTTTTCAACAAAAATCAGATTTGTCAAAAAATGGCAAAAGAAAACGTAGAAATTCAGATTTGTCAAAAAATGGGTAAATAACGGATTTTTCGACAAAAGTCAGATTGGTCAAAACAATGGCAAAATACCGTTTTTTTCGACAAAAATCAAATTTGTCCAAAAATGGCAAACGGGTTTTTCGTAAAAATTCAGATTAGTCAACAAATGGCAAAATAACGGATTTTTTTTCGACAAAAATCAGATTTGTCAAAAAATGGCTAAAGTAACGGTTTTTCGCCAAAATTCAGATTTGTCATAAAATGGCAAAATACCGTTTTTTTCGACAAAAATCAGATTTGTCCAAAAATGGCAAAAAAAAAACTAAAAATTCAGATTTGTCAAAAAAATGGCAAAATACCGTTTTTTTTCGATAAAAATCAGATTTGTCCAAAAATGGAAAACGGGTTTTTCGTAATAATGCAGATTTGTCAACAAATGGAAAAATAACGGTTTTTTTTTATAAAAATATGATTTGTCAAATAATGGCAAAAATAACGGTTTTTCTTCAAAAATTCAGATTTGTCATAAAATGGCAAAATGCCGGTTTTTTTCGACAAACATCAGATTTTCCCAAAAATGGCAAAAAACGGATTTTTCGACAAAAATCAGATTGGTCAAAACAATGGCAAAATACCGTTTTTTTCGACAAAAATCAGATTTGTCCAAAAAATGGCAAACGGGTTTTTCGTAAAAATTCAGATTAGTCAACAAATGGCAAAATAACGGATTTTTTTCGACAAAAATCAGATTTGTCAAAAAATGGCTAAAGTAACGGTTTTTCGCCAAAATTCAGATTTGTCATAAAATGGCAAAATGCCGGTTTTTTTCGACAAACATCAGATTTTCCCAAAAATGGCAAACGGGTTTTTCGTCAAAATTCAGATGTGTCAAAAAAATGGTAAAATACCGTTTTTTTTCAACAAAAATCAGATTTGTCAAAAAATGGCAAAAAAAACCTAAAAATTCAGATTTGTCAAAAAGTGGCAAAATAACGGTTTTCTCGACAAAATTCAGATATCTCAAAAAATGACAAAAATAACGGTTTTTCGTCAAAATTCAGATTTGTCCATAAAATGGCAAACGGGTTTTTCGTAATAATTCAGATTTGTCAACAAATGGAAATAACGTTTATTTTCAACAAAAATCAGATTTGTCAAAAAATGGCAAAAAAAACGTAAAAATTCAGACTTGTCAAAAAATGGCAAAATAACGGTTTTTTTTTTTCGAAAAAATCAGATTTGTTAAAAAATGGCAAAATAAGTGGTTGTTCAACAAAAATCAGATTTGTCTAAAAATGGCAATCGGTTTTTTCGTAAAAATTTAGATTTGCTAAAAAATTTCAAAATAACGTTTTTTTTTCAATAAAAA
This sequence comes from Drosophila funebris, assembly GCA_018901825.1. Classification (NCBI taxonomy): domain Eukaryota; kingdom Metazoa; phylum Arthropoda; class Insecta; order Diptera; family Drosophilidae; genus Drosophila; species Drosophila funebris. Next base: position 3,588 of record JAEIFK010000038.1, on the reverse strand, counting down.
TCAGATTTGTCAAAAAATGGCAAAAAAAACGTATAAATTAAGATTTGCCAAAAAATGTCAAAATAACGTTTTTTTTCAACAAAAATCAGATTTGTCAAAAAATGGCAAAAGAAAACGTAGAAATTCAGATTTGTCAAAAAATGGGTAAATAACGGATTTTTCGACAAAAGTCAGATTGGTCAAAACAATGGCAAAATACCGTTTTTTTCGACAAAAATCAGATTTGTCCAAAAATGGCAAACGGGTTTTTCGTAAAAATTCAGATTAGTCAACAAATGGCAAAATAACGGATTTTTTTCGCCAAAATTCAGATTTGTCAAAAATGGCAAAAATACCGTTTTTTTTTGACAAAAATCAGATTTGTCCAAAAATGGCAAAAAAAACCAAAAATGGCTTAAAAACGTAAAAATTCAGATTTGCTAAAAAAATTCAAAATAACGTTTTTTTTTCAACAAAAATCAGATTTGTCAAAAAATGGCAAAAAAAACGTATAAATTCAGATTTGTCAAAAAATGTCAAAATAACGGTTTTTTTTTTCGACAAAAATCAGATTTGTCAAAAAATGGCAAAATAAAACGTTTTTCAAGAAAAATCAGATTTGTCAAAAAATGGCAAATAACGGATTTTTCGTAAAAATTCAGATTTGTCAAAAAATGGCAAAATAACGTTTTTTTTCGATAAAAAATCAGATTTGTCAAAAAATGGCAAAAACAGAAAACCGTAAAAATTCAGATTTGTCAAAAAATGGCAAAATAACGGTTTTTTTCGACAAAAATCAGATTTGTCAAAAAATGGCAAAAAAACGGATTTTTCGTCAAAATTCAGATTTGTCAAAAAATGGCAAAATACGGGTTTTTTCGACAAAAATCAGATTTGTCAACAAATGGCAATAACGTTTATTTTCGTAAAAATTCAGATTTGTCAAAAAATGGCAAAAAAAAGTTTTTTTCAACAAAAATTGAGATTTGTCAAAAAAATGGCAAAATAACGGTTTTTTTCGAAAATATCAGATTTGTCAAAAAATGGCAAAATAACGTTGTTTTTTCGACAAAAATCAGATTTGTCCAAAAATGGCAAAAAAAATAACCGTAAAAATTCAGATTTGTCAAAAAATGGCAAAATAACGTTTTTTTTTTTCAACAAAAATCAGATTTGTCAAAAAATGGCAAAATAAAACGTATTTTTGAAAAAGTCAGATTTGCCAAAAAAATGTCAAAATAACGTTTTTTTTCAACAAAAATCAGATTTGTCAAAAAATGGCAAACGGGTTTTTCGTAAAATTCAGATTTGTCAAAAAATGTGTAAAATAACGGTTTTTTCTGACAAAAATCAGATTTGTCAAAAAAATGGCAAAAATAACGTTTTTTTCGACAAAAATCAGATTTGTCAAAAAATGGCAAACGGGTTTTTCGTAAAAATTCAGATTTGTCAACAAATGGCAAAATAACGGATTTTTTTCGACAAAAATCAGATTTGTCAAAAAAATGGCTAAAGTAACGGTTTTTCGCCAAAATTCAGATTTGTCATAAATTGGCAAAATACCGTTTTTTTTCCAAAAATCAGATTTGTCCAAAAATGGCAAAAAAAAACCTAAAAATTCAGATTTGTCAAAAAAATGGCAAAATACCGTTTTTTTTCGACAAAAATCAGATTTGTCCAAAAATGGCAACGGTTTTTTCGTAAAAATTTAGATATGCCAAAAAATGTCAAAATAAAGTTTTTTTTTTCAACAAAAATTAGATTTGTCAAAAAAATGGCAAAAATGACGGTTTTTCGTCAAAATTCAGATGTGTCAAAAAATATGGCAAAATACCGTTTTTTTTCGACAAAAATCAGATTTGTCAAAAATGAAAATGGCAAAAAAAAAACCTAAAAATTCAGATTTGTCAAAAATGGCAAAATAATTGGGTTTTTTCGACAAAAATCAGATTTGTCAAAAAATGGCAAAATAACGGTTTTTTCGACAAAAGTCAGATTTGTCAAAAAAATGGCAAAATACCGTTTTTTTCGATAAAAATCAGATTTGTCCAAAAAATGGACAAAAAACCGGTTTTTCGTAAAAAATTCAGATTTGTCAAAAAATGGAAAAAATAACGGTTTTTAAAAAAATAACGGTTTCCGACAAAAATAAGATTTGTCAAAAAATGACAAAAATAACGGTTTTTTCGTCAAAATTCAGATTTGTCATAAAATGGCAAACGGGTTTTTCGTAATAATTCAGATTTGTCAACAAATGGAAATAACGTTTATTTTCAACAAAAATCAGATTTGTCAAAAAATGGCAAAAAAAACGTAAAAATTCAGATTTGTCAAAAAATGGCAAAATAACGGTTTTTTTTTTCGAAAAAATCAGATTTGTTAAAAAATGGCAAAATAAGTGGTTTTTCAACAAAAATCAGATTTGTCTAAAAATGGCAATCGGTTTTTTCGTAAAAATTCAGATTTGCTAAAAAATTTCAAAATAACGTTTTTTTTTTCAATAAAAATCAGATTTGTCAAAAAATGGCAAAAAAAAAACGTATAAATTCAGATTTGCCAAAAAATGTCAAAATAACGTTTTTTTTTTCAACAAAAATCAGATTTGTCAAAAAATGGCAAAAGGATAACGTAGAAATTCAGATTTGTCAAAAAATTTGTAAATAACGGATTTTTCGACAAAAGTCAGATTGGTCAAAACAATGGCAAAATACCGTTTTTTCGACAAAAATCAGATTTGTCCAAAAATGGCAAACGGGTTTTTCGTTAAAATTCAGATTAGTCAACAAATGGCAAAATAACGGATTTTTTCGACAAAAATCAGATTTGTCAAAAAATGGCTAAAGTAACGGTTTTTCGCCAAAATTCAGATTTGTCATAAATTGGCAAAATACCGTTTTTTTTTTCGACAAAAATCAGATTTGTCCAAAAAATGGCAAAAAAAATACCGTTTTTTTTTTCGTCAAAAATTAGATTTGTCCAAAAATGGTAACGGTTTTTTTCGTAAAAATTTCATATGTCAAAAAATGTCAAAATTTTTTTTTTTTCAACAAAAATTAGATTTGTCAAAAAAATGGCAAAAATGACGGTTTTTCGTCAAAATTCAGATGTGTCAAAAAATATGGCAAAATACCGTTTTTTTCGACAAAAATCAGATTTGTCCAAAATTGGCAAAAAAAAAACCTAAAAATTCAGATTTGTCAAAAATGGCAAAATAATTGGGTTTTTTTCGACAAAAATCAGATTTGTTAAAAAATGGCAAAATATCTGGTTTTTTTGACAAAAGTCAGATTTGTCAAAAAAAGGCAAAAAAACTTTTTTTCGATAAAAATTCAGATTTGTCAAAAAATGGCAAAATAACGGTTTTTCGAAAAAGTCAGATTTGTCAAAAAATGGAAAAAATAACGGTTTTTTTGCCAAAATTCAGATTTGTCAAAAAATGGCAAAAATAACGGTTTTTTTGTCAAAATTCAGATTTGTCCATAAAATGGCAAACGGGTTTTTCGTAAAAATTCAGATTAGTCAACAAATGGCAAAATAACGGATTTTTTCGACAAAAATCAGATTTGTCAAAAAATGGCTAAAGTAACGGTTTTTCGCCAAAATTCAGAT
>JAEIFK010000386.1:37500-40000 GCA_018901825.1 Drosophila funebris | reverse complement strand
ACTCTCTCATTGAAGAATTTGTTTGCGATTATATAACAAACTCGTGATACTTTGATCAAGAAGCTTGCATCAAAACCCAATACCATAAGATATAATAAATATATCCGTATAATGGCTAGGAAATGATACACGTTCCATTTAATCAAGTAAGTAAGGAAACAATAAGAGTAGTGGTATTTCATTGTCGATACTAAACCGAAATCTAATATCTCCCACTTATTCTACACCTCTTATGTCTCCTTACACTGCCAGATTAGAGTCAAGCTCAAAAGGGTCTTCTTTCCCCGCTAATTATTCCAAGCCCGTTCCCTTGGCTGTGGTTTCGCTAGATAGTAGATAGGGACGAGTAGATAGGGACAGTAGGAATCTCGTTAATCCATTCATGCGCGTCACTAATTAGATGACGAGGCATTTGGCTACCTTAAGAGAGTCATAGTTACTCCCGCCGTTGACCCGCGCTTACTTGAATTTCTTCACTTTGACATTCAGAGCACTGGGCAGAAATCACATTGTGTCAACACCCGCTAGGGCCATCACAATGCTTTGTTTTAATTAGACAGTCGGATTCCCCAAGTCCGTGCCAGTTCTGAATTGATTGTTAATTGATAATCGTTATAATTTAAAAGAACTAATTAGTTGCCCAATTAGTATTCTTAAAAATTTTAGCAAGAAAGTTCCACAATTGGCTACGTAACTAAACTATCCGGGGAACAAGAATCTACCATAAATGATAGAAACTCTATTTACCCAGAACGAGCACATAAACCATGTTATTGTTTCCCAATCAAGCCCGACTATCTCAATCTTCAGAGCCAATCCTTATCCCGAAGTTACGGATCTAATTTGCCGACTTCCCTTACCTACATTATTCTATCGACTAGAGACTCTTCACCTTGGAGACCAGCTGCGGATATTGGTACGGCCTGTTGAGAAGTTTGCGTGTCCCCACCATAAATTTTCAAGGTCCGAGGAGAAAATATCGACACAACAGTATATGTCATGCTCTTCTAGCCCATCTACCATATCTCTCTGCGAAAGACTTCCATGGTAGTACGGCTATAAAACAGAAAAGAAAACTCTTCCGATACCTCTCGACGGCTTCTTTATGGTCGTTCCTGTTGCCAGGATGAGCACGAGGCCCATATTTAATAACAAACGGATACTCAACAGGTTACGGAATTGGAACCGTATTCCCTTTCGTTCAAAATTATTCAAGTGTAATAAGATACATACAATAATAAAATACATGACAATTTTTTACTTGAAAATTTTCGGCTTTCGCCTTGAACTTAGGACCGACTAACTCGTGATCAACCACTGTTCACACGAAACCCTTCTCCACTTCAGTCCTCCAAGGTCTCATTCGATTATTTGCTACTACCACCAAGATCTGTACCAATGGCGGCTCCATGCAGGCTTACGCCAAACACTTCTAAGCACACCATTGTACCTTCCTACTCACTAAAGTTTCAAAATTTATATTACAAGTAACATAAATCATCTACTTTAGCGGTAATGTATAGGTATACAACTTAAGCGCCATCCATTTTAAGGGCTAGTTGCTTCGGCAGGTGAGTTGTTACACACTCCTTAGCGGATTTCGACTTCCATGATCACCGTCCTGCTGTTTTAAGCAACCAACGCCTTTCATGGTTTCTGAATGAGTTGTTAATTTGGGCACCGTAACATTACGTTTGGTTCATCCCACAGCGCCAGTTCTGCTTACCAAAAGTGGCCCACTGGGCACATTATATCATAACCTTAAACTTCATATCAAGAAAGTTAAGGTTCTTACCCATTTAAAGTTTGAGAATAGGTTAAGATCGTTTCGACCCTAAGGCCTCTAATCATTCGCTTTACCAGATAAGATTATTTTATACAACAGTTAAATGCACCAGCTATCCTGAGGGAAACTTCGGAAGGAACCAGCTACTAGATGGTTCGATTGGTCTTTCGCCCCTATACTCAATTCTGACAATCGATTTGCACGTCAGAACTGTTTCGGTCTTCCATCAGGGTTTCCCCTGACTTCAACCTGATCAAGTATAGTTCACCATCTTTCGGGTCACAGCATATATGCTCAAGGTACGTTCCAGTTAGAGGTATAAATAATATAAATATTATCATACATAACTATATAGAACGCCCCGGGATTGTGTTAATCAACTATAAATAGTTAAAAAACTAATCCCATTAATAGCCAAGTTAATTACGCTATTAGGTTTTTATCCCAATAACTTGCACATATGTTAGACTCCTTGGTCCGTGTTTCAAGACGGGTCCCGAAGGTATCCTGAATCTTTCGCATTGTTAATCATACAAATGCTTATAATAAACACAAAAATCAATGATAATTATGCCATTATATAATTCCGAGAAATTAACGCACTGTACTCATATAAATCTATCAGCACTTTATCAAATTTATGACATTTATTTTATGTTAAAATGCAAGCATTCTAATTCAAATAAGCAATTATCTACAATTTTTTGATAAATT
>JAEIFK010000386.1:20000-32500 GCA_018901825.1 Drosophila funebris | reverse complement strand
TAATTATATGGGTGCACTAATTTAATAACGCACCTTTAAACTTCATTATTTTGCCCCAGTATTATATAAATTAACCTATGCCGGCAAGATATCACTCCACAGTCATATGAAATTTATATGTTGAAAATTTTTCATATGACATGTCTTGCGCGACACCACTCCACTATATAGGTTTTGTGACACGCTTTCTCAAATTCTTTCATTTTATCATATGCCACCCCTTAACATAATTATATGGGTGCACTAATTTAATAATGCACCTTTAAACTTCATTATTTTGCCCCAGTATTATATAAATCAACCTATGCCGGCAAGATATCACTCCACAGTCATATGAAATTTATATGTTGAAAATTTTTCATATGACATGTCTTGCGCGACACCACTCCACTATATAGGTTTTGTGACACGCTTTCTCAAATTCTTTCATTTTATCATATGCCACCCCTTAACATAATTATATGGGTGCACTAATTTAATAATGCACCTTTAAACTTCATTATTTTGCCCCAGTATTATATAAATTAACCTATGCCGGCAAGACATCACTCCACAATCATATGAAATTTATATGTTGAAAATTTTTCATATGACATGACTTGCGCGACACCACTCCACTATATAGGTTTTGTGACACGCTTTCTCAAATTCTTTCATTTTATCATATGCCACCCCTTAACATAATTATATGGGTGCACTAATTTAATAATGCACCTTTAAACTTCATTATTTTGCCCCAGTATTATATAAATTATCCTATGCCGGCAAGATATCACTCCACAGTCATATGAAATTTATATGTTGAAAATTTTTCATATGACATGTCTTGCGCGACACCACTCCACTATATAGGTTTTGTGACACGCTTTCTCAAATTCTTTCATTTTATCATATGCCACCCCTTAACATAATTATATGGGTGCACTAATTTAATAATGCACCTTTAAACTTCATTATTTTGCCCCAGTATTATATAAATTAACCTATGTCGACAAGACATCACTGCATACCACATATATGTGTCTACCATATACATGTTTGAAATAACTTATATTATTAAAGTGGTCTTTATTATATTTAATATGCGTCACTAATAAGATGACGAAATATTTGGATACCGAATAGCAGAGCCTACCATGCTTCTACTACTTTAACTACCAACTCTGACAAATTGGTTTAATATTAGAAATTGCATAAAGTTGATAAACTTCATTATGTATTTGCGCCACTAAAAGATGGACGATTCAATTTGGCTACCATATATATATGTTCAAAATAACTTATATTAAAGAGGACTTTATTATAGTTTATATGCGTCACTAATAAGATGACGAAATATTTGGATACCGAATAGCAGAGCCTACCATGCTTCTACTACTTTAATTACCAACTCTGACAAATTGGTTTAATATTAGAAATTGCATAAAGTTGATAAACTTCATTATGTATTTGCGCCACTAAAAGATGGACGATTCAATTGGCTACCATATATATATGTTTAAAATAACTTATATTAAAGAGGACTTTATTATAGTTTATATGCGTCACTAATAAGATGACGAAATATTTGGATACCGAATAGCAGAGCCTACCATGCTTCTACTACTTTAATTACCAACTCTGACAAATTGGTTTAATATTAGAAATTGCATAAAGTTGATGAACTTCATTATGTGTATTTGCGCCACTAAAAGATGGACGATACAATTGGCTACCATATATATATGTTTAAAATAACTTATATTAAAGAGGACTTTATTATAGTTTATATGCGTCACTAATAAGATGACGAAATATTTGGATACCGAATAGCAGAGCCTACCATGCTTCTACTACTTTAATTACCAACTCTGACAAATTGGTTTAATATTAGAAATTGCATAAAGTTGATAAACTTCATTATGTATTTGCGCCACTAAAAGATGGACGATACAATTGGCTACCATATATATACGTTTAAAATAACTTATATTAAAGAGGACTTTATTATAGTTTACATGCGTCACTAATAAGATGACGAAATATTTGGATACCGAATAGCAGAGCCTACCATGCTTCTACTACTTTAATTACCAACTCTGACAAATTGGTTTAATATTAGAAATTGCATAAAGTTGATAAACTTCATTATGTATTTGCGCCACTAAAAGATGGACGATACAATTGGCTACCATATATATATGTTTAAAATAACTTATATTAAAGAGGACTTTATTATAGTTTGTATGCGTCACTAATAAGATGACAAAATATTTGGATACCGAATAGCAGAGCCTACCATGCTTCTACTACTTTAACTACCAACTCTGACAAATTGGTTTAATATTAGAAATTGCATAAAGTTGATGAACTTCATTATGTGTATTTGCGCCACTAAAAGATGGACGATACAATTTGGCTACCACCACCATATACAAAAAACATTTGTTTTTTACATACTATATATAAGAACAATAATATATAAAATATATTATCATTATTATTAATATAATATATAATCAAACTTTTATATATACAAGGAAGTGTAATATTATATATAAAATATAACCTTATATATTACATACACACATACCTTTAATATAGATGTTTTCGTTTTTTATATTCTCGAATCATCAAGCAAAGGATAAGCTTCAGTGGATCGCAGTATGGCAGCTGCTCAACCACTTACAACACCTTGCCTGTTATAAAAGTCGTTTACAATTGATTCTAGGCTTTGTCATTGTATTAAATAATGTTTTAATATATAACTAGCGCGGCATCAGGTGATCGAAGATCCTCCCAATTTACTATGTTATATGTAACATTGGCATCACATCCATTGTCGTCTATTAAATAAATAATAAACTTTTAATGGTTTAGAAGCCATACAATGCAAATTGCCCCTTATTTATCATTGCAGTCCAGCACGGATACGACCTTAGAGGCGTTCAGGCATAATCCAACGGACGTAGCGTCATACCACTGTTCGCTCGAACAAGTATTGTGCCATTGGTCCGTACCTGCGGTTCCTCTCGTACTACGCAGGAATGCTGTCGCAACAACGTTTTGTCATTAGTAGGGTAAAACTAACCTGTCTCACGACGGTCTAAACCCAGCTCACGTTCCCTTGCATGGGTGAACAATCCAACGCTTGGTGAATTTTGCTTCACAATGATAGGAAGAGCCGACATCGAAGGATCAAAAAGCGACGTCGCTATGAACGCTTGGCCGCCACAAGCCAGTTATCCCTATGGTAACTTTTCTGACACCTCTTGTTAAAAACTCTTTAAACCAAAAGGATCGATAGGCCGAGCTTTTGCTGTCCCTGTGTGTACTGAACACCGAGATCAAGTCAGCATTTGCCCTTTTGCTCTATGTGTGGTTTCTGTCCGCACTGAGCTGGCCTTGGGACACCTCCGTTATTATTTGAGAGATGTACCGCCCCAGTCAAACTCCCTACCTGGCAATGTCCTTGAATTGGATCATACCTGAGTAATTGGAGTTATACCAAATTTTCAAATCAAAAGTACATAAATGCACTCTCTCATTGAAGAATTTGTTTGCGATTATATAACAAACTCGTGATACTTTGATCAAGAAGCTTGCATCAAAACCCAATACCATAAGATATAATAAATATATCCGTATAATGGCTAGGAAATGATACACGTTCCATTTAATCAAGTAAGTAAGGAAACAATAAGAGTAGTGGTATTTCATTGTCGATACTAAACCGAAATCTAATATCTCCCACTTATTCTACACCTCTTATGTCTCCTTACACTGCCAGATTAGAGTCAAGCTCAAAAGGGTCTTCTTTCCCCGCTAATTATTCCAAGCCCGTTCCCTTGGCTGTGGTTTCGCTAGATAGTAGATAGGGACAGAACAGAGGATCTCTCCATTTGTTTTACGTGGCATGTTCCAACGTAGGATTACAACCACGGTACTCGTATATGCAAGCATATGGTACAGTGAGTCTGGTACAATGCGCCAAAAACCAACGCCCCTCAAAGATGTTAGCAGAGGCCTTCATCTCTTTGGTACCAATTTAAATATACACTATCGGGTGTATATTCCCCCTTGGTGTGGGGCGAAGTGTCTAGCAACTTCTCTCCTGCGTTGTAGCGCAACGCTACGCAACCACAGCCACCACGAACTCCCACTAGGGGGCCGACCTCAATGAGAAGCCTTGGAGAGCATTCTCAACCCGTGGTACCGAAATTAAGGGATCGGTTTCCCCTCCCCATTTAGCTCCGACAAGCTCGGACGTTGGGTAATCCAGAGTGTACCTTTAGTCGTCTCGTACGACAAGCGGTTACATACTGTGTTGGAATTCTAATAACCCGCCAACAACACGGGTGAGGTCAGTTTTAGCTTTGCAGCTCGGGACTGACAACCCAGGTACCTCGTTTAGTCGCCTCATACGACAAGCAGAGATGTACTGTGGCGAGATTCTAAGACCCGCCGACCACACGGGTGAGGCCAGTTTTAGCTTTGCAGCTCGGGACTGACAACCCAGGTACCTCGTTTAGTCGCCTCATACGACAAGCAGAGATATACTGTGGTGAGATTCTAAGACCCGCCGACCACGCGGGTGAGGCCAGTTTTAGCTTTTCAGCTCGGGACTGGCAGCCCAGGTGCCTCCTGTGGATCCAGCAAATGGCGACGCCTTATAAAGACCGCTTCGGCAAATGCGTTGAAAAACTGCATCCGCTCCTGTGTTTCCACCACTCCAGACACTCTCCAATCGCCGTGTAGGTACCGCACTCCTAGTCCATCGAGGTTCCGCAAATCAGCATAGAGGGGGCATTCACATAGTACATGAAGCCAGTCCTCGCAATCCGCGTTACAAATACATGCAGGCGTCTCGCTCAGACCTCTCTCATGCAGAAAAGCATTTAGCGATCCATGGCCAGTCAGCAAGAATCCAACGCGTAGGCTGAAACCGAAGTCTCGCCGGCTGTAAACGAAGCTTGCCTCTGGGAAAAAACGATGTGTCACTCGTCCGTGATCTGCATCGTCATCCCACCTGTGCTGCCACTCGCACAGCAAACGTTCGTCCAGTAGCGTCATCTTTTGCTTCAAATCAAGACTTGCCAAGTCTTGACCGTGTAGCCAATCGCCTTCCTCCAACGGGTAGTTACGCTTGAGTTTGTATTTGATTGCCAATTTCTTGGCAACCAAGTCAAACGGGGGAGCACCAGCAAGAACTTGCAGTGCTACAGTGGACACTGTTCGGCAAACCGGCAGGCATCCAAGAAGGATGAGCCTTTGGCAGGACAATAGGCGCCTCCTGGCAACCACCTGTCTCATCGCCACGGCATACCACACTGAAGCACCAAATAGTGCGCAAGGCACCATGAGTCCGGAGTAAATGGTCCGCTTGGCGCGGGGACTGACTCCCCAATCGACCCGCAGTACGCGTGCCATTACCCCTACTACTCCGGTCAGCCGATCGCGTAAAGACGCGATATGCGGGAGAAAGCTCAACCGCTCGCCGACCGTGATGCCCAGATACCGGCATTTTATAGCGTACGGTAGGTTGACTCCTGCAAGCCGTACCCTTGGTCGCCTGTTTGGCGACAGTGTGCCTTTCAGCAGCATAACAGCCGTCTTGCTGGTGGAAACGGAAACACCGACTTCGGCTCCCCAAGCTTCTACGATGGACATCATAGCCTCACCTTTCGACTCTATCTCGATCCGGGAGTTCCCCTCTACGAGCAGAAGAAGATCGTCTGCATACGCGCTGAGCTTGCATATCGGCTCCAAGCGCTGAAGAAGCACGTCCATCATTAGGTTCCATATGAATGGACCGCTGATGGATCCCTGTGGGCAACCTCTTGTCACCGGAACAGTGGCCTCTTCATACCTGCTGACGATACACGCACTCCTGTTAGAGAAGAAGCTTCGCCATAAGCTGGCTTCTCTGCATCCAGAGTCGATCAGTTGGCGTAATACGGCATTCCATTCTACGTGGTCAAACGCTCCCTTGAAGTCCACGAAAATTCCAAGTACATATCGTGCCGGACTGGCATGGATAGAACTCTTTACGTGTCTCCAGGCATCCTCCACACAGCGTCCAGGTTGAAAACCAAATTGCCATCTGCAGCCAGCCGGGAGCACGTCCTTAATCCGGTTAACCATGATTCCCTCAAGCACCTTGCCAAACACTGGCAGCAGGCATATGCCACGATAAGAGCCTGGATCGCTCCTGTCTTTATCGGGTCCCTTGAGTAACGGCACAACGCGAGGGCGTTTCCACTCAGTCGGGAAATGACCTTCAGCTAAGCAACGGGAATACAACGTTGTGAGGTGCTGAGGGATGGCACGCCATACCTCTTTGCATATCGCTCCAGTGATGCCGTCCAAGCCAGGTGAGCGTCTGCTCCGTAACCTGGCAACACATGCGCTCACTTCGTACTCTTCGAGTGTTGGTGGGGCTTCGCTTGAAAGGACAATCGGTGCAGTCGACTCCGTAACAGGGAAAAAGTTACGGAGGAGCACTCGCGCACAGTCGTGCCATGTTACGACTAGCTCGTCATCCGAACGAAGACATCCCAGCTCGGTTTTCCGCTTGCGACCTCGGCAAATCCGGTAGACGTGCCCCCATGGATCTTCCTTGTGCTCTCCAACGAATCGACGCCAATTCTGCTCCTTTGCCGACAGAATGAGCTTCTTGTATTGACCGACGGAGGTCCGTAGGGCAATAACAAGTCGCTCTGCATCATCGGTGCCACGCCGACGAGCATTCTGGAGCCGTCGCCTCAGTCTCCTGACCTCTTGGCGCTTCGTACTAAGGTCGGCATTCCACCAGACCACTTTCCGTACGGCTCTCGGCAGTCTGCGTCCCAGCACTCGGTCGCACACATCGTGGACGAGAGAGCGCACTACAGACACTTGGTCGTCAATAGTCATGTCCGTATAATCCTCTGGTAGTTCGGCTGCTTTCCTAACCAACTCATCGCAGAACAATCGCCAACGCGCATTGGAGACGTTCCAAGACGGAACAGGAGCATCGCTCTCAACTGTGTCTCTGGGGTCCCGCGTCACCTCAACATAAATAATGTTGTGGTCGCTTAGATCCCACTCGTCCACTCTCCAGTCATATGTGGCCCACATAGACGCCGCCTCGTTGACGATTGTTACGTCGATATCACTTTGTGCTCTGCGATTATCAAACGTGTACTTGCTGCTAAACTGATTGAGCACACCGGCTCTGCCTCCTTGGATCCACTCTGACAGCAGCTCACCCCGTCCATGGTTAGGGTCACCACGAGCACGCTCGTGAGACTTGCTAAACCACATGGGGGACACTGCATTCGCGTCTAAGCCAAAGATGACTGGATTGCTACCCACAAGGAGTAGCACCGCATCTAAATACATTAGGTATGGTTCCAGGTCAGCGGTGAATTGACAGTACACGGAGCTCAAGAAGATTGAGCCAAATCTTCCAGTGACACTCACGCATACGCCAAACTCAGTGATGAGAGGTTCAATGGGCATACAGATGGCATCCGGATCGTCGATGAATATAGCCGCTTTCGAGCGCCGATCAGAAAACACACGCATTCCGGACGGAAGGCCTGTGATGCGGTGAAATCTATCGACGTACGGTTCCTGCACCAGTGCGAACATGTGGCGGGAGTCTCGCACACGGGCTAACAGCTCGATAGTAGCGGCTCTACCTCGACCACAGTTAGCTTGGATGAAGCTAAACATTTAATGTCTAGCTTGCACCCTCGCTAAGACAGCAGCATATATCGGGCACGTCTCCGAGAGCATATTATGCCCGGAGGGAAGCCCCTTGAAGCGACAGTTACGGCAGTCCACCGTGCTCGTGCACTTCGTTGCTATATGGCCTGTCTGTCCGCACTGTCGGCACACCTCGCTCTTTAAGCGGCACTGCGAAACCTTGTGGTCGAATCCAACGCAGCGATGGCAAGCGTACGTTCGGACGAGCGACCTACAGCGGAAGGAGAACCACTTAATGTAGACCCGACCAGTCTTATCAAGCACCGCTTGCGCCTTTTCATCACATTCCAGTGCCAGATTGACTCTGGCACCATCAGTGACCGACCACGGCTTCGTCTCGAGGTGCACCATCTTCCTAAACGCCGACGGCGAAAACTCCTCCTTGAAGTGGTTTTCATAGAGCTCCTCCATGAAGACATCCGGGATAATGGTGGTGTCAACATCAAAAACCGTGATTCTTGACCGAGTACCTCGGTTTTGCTGCACTTGGAGTCCAACTTCTTTGAATCTCTTGTTGGTCAGCACCTTCCGCATCTCGCTTGCCGATGGTGTGCGGATGACAGCACCACCACGCTTCAATTCACGCACCTCGTGAACTCGCACTCCTAGAGCCGGAGCAACCTCGCTCATCACCTTGCTGGCAATCTCTTTACCCGATACATTCGGGTCCCTGCTCGTAACCACGGCGGACCACGTTTCCACGGGCTTCCTGCCAATGTGCGCTGCTCTGGGAGCGGGAACGGGGCCAGAGTGAGGGACGGCAGTGGTGACAGCAATGGGCGCAGCAAAATTAGAGATAGCGGATCGGGGCGTCTCAGAGAGCTTCTCCAGAAGCGCATTGCGCACTGCCAGCGCGGTGACAAGCGCGTCATACCGCGAGGCTGCCTCAAAAACGGCAAGTGCAGCATCTGGCGCCATGCCAGCCTGAAGCACTGCCTTCTTTACAGACATCTGCATGTCAACAATCTCACCAAGAATCGCATCAGTTCCCTCGGCCACTATTTTCCAAGCTGGGCACTTGGCGATGTTGGCAGCAATTGGGGCAGCGGTGACTGAGGCATCTTCGACAGCAATTTCGGCATCAGCAATGGTGGGGGGCGGCATTAAACTGGCATCAAATGCCTGTCGCTTAGCAGAAATCGGCTCCTCGTCAGAACGCATATCACACACCGGCAACGCACGTAAAGCTTCGCGACGGTTTTTGCGGCGCGCCTTTGCTTCCCGCTTTGCTTCTCGCGCGGCAACAGTTTCGGCACTCTCCGCGTTGATGCAGCAGTCACTGCTCTCCACACTTATTACGCTCGAGCAGCTTCCCGACCGACTGCGCGCGTTGTTCATGTTAGGCGCCCTCTTTTGGCGTGTTTGCGAAATCTCGCAAATTTGCCCTCTACCGGTGAGTTTTGATTTACTCGGACACGCACCACTTAGTAAGCACACAAACCAAAAACAACCAGCTGTTGTCACACAACACGAGCACTCAGCTTTTGTATCACAGCAATTTACTGTAATGTTTACCGCAAATTTTACCGCAATTTCTTAATCCGTTTTTTGCAGCTGTCAACGTTTCGTTATTTTTAGACAAATTTTATGCGCACACACGAAAAATACGTCTGTTCGCGACGAGCGTCAGAAACGAACTGAGTAGATAGGGACAGTAGGAATCTCGTTAATCCATTCATGCGCGTCACTAATTAGATGACGAGGCATTTGGCTACCTTAAGAGAGTCATAGTTACTCCCGCCGTTGACCCGCGCTTACTTGAATTTCTTCACTTTGACATTCAGAGCACTGGGCAGAAATCACATTGTGTCAACACCCGCTAGGGCCATCACAATGCTTTGTTTTAATTAGACAGTCGGATTCCCCAAGTCCGTGCCAGTTCTGAATTGATTGTTAATTGATAATCGTTATAATTTAAAAGAACTAATTAGTTGCCCAATTAGTATTCTTAAAAATTTTAGCAAGAAAGTTCCACAATTGGCTACGTAACTAAACTATCCGGGGAACAAGAATCTACCATAAATGATAGAAACTCTATTTACCCAGAACGAGCACATAAACCATGTTATTGTTTCCCAATCAAGCCCGACTATCTCAATCTTCAGAGCCAATCCTTATCCCGAAGTTACGGATCTAATTTGCCGACTTCCCTTACCTACATTATTCTATCGACTAGAGACTCTTCACCTTGGAGACCAGCTGCGGATATTGGTACGGCCTGTTGAGAAGTTTGCGTGTCCCCACCATAAATTTTCAAGGTCCGAGGAGAAAATATCGACACAACAGTATATGTCATGCTCTTCTAGCCCATCTACCATATCTCTCTGCGAAAGACTTCCATGGTAGTACGGCTATAAAACAGAAAAGAAAACTCTTCCGATACCTCTCGACGGCTTCTTTATGGTCGTTCCTGTTGCCAGGATGAGCACGAGGCCCATATTTAATAACAAACGGATACTCAACAGGTTACGGAATTGGAACCGTATTCCCTTTCGTTCAAAATTATTCAAGTGTAATAAGATACATACAATAATAAAATACATGACAATTTTTTACTTGAAAATTTTCGGCTTTCGCCTTGAACTTAGGACCGACTAACTCGTGATCAACCACTGTTCACACGAAACCCTTCTCCACTTCAGTCCTCCAAGGTCTCATTCGATTATTTGCTACTACCACCAAGATCTGTACCAATGGCGGCTCCATGCAGGCTTACGCCAAACACTTCTAAGCACACCATTGTACCTTCCTACTCACTAAAGTTTCAAAATTTATATTACAAGTAACATAAATCATCTACTTTAGCGGTAATGTATAGGTATACAACTTAAGCGCCATCCATTTTAAGGGCTAGTTGCTTCGGCAGGTGAGTTGTTACACACTCCTTAGCGGATTTCGACTTCCATGATCACCGTCCTGCTGTTTTAAGCAACCAACGCCTTTCATGGTTTCTGAATGAGTTGTTAATTTGGGCACCGTAACATTACGTTTGGTTCATCCCACAGCGCCAGTTCTGCTTACCAAAAGTGGCCCACTGGGCACATTATATCATAACCTTAAACTTCATATCAAGAAAGTTAAGGTTCTTACCCATTTAAAGTTTGAGAATAGGTTAAGATCGTTTCGACCCTAAGGCCTCTAATCATTCGCTTTACCAGATAAGATTATTTTATACAACAGTTAAATGCACCAGCTATCCTGAGGGAAACTTCGGAAGGAACCAGCTACTAGATGGTTCGATTGGTCTTTCGCCCCTATACTCAATTCTGACAATCGATTTGCACGTCAGAACTGTTTCGGTCTTCCATCAGGGTTTCCCCTGACTTCAACCTGATCAAGTATAGTTCACCATCTTTCGGGTCACAGCATATATGCTCAAGGTACGTTCCAGTTAGAGGTATAAATAATATAAATATTATCATACATAACTATATAGAACGCCCCGGGATTGTGTTAATCAACTATAAATAGTTAAAAAACTAATCCCATTAATAGCCAAGTTAATTACGCTATTAGGTTTTTATCCCAATAACTTGCACATATGTTAGACTCCTTGGTCCGTGTTTCAAGACGGGTCCCGAAGGTATCCTGAATCTTTCGCATTGTTAATCATACAAATGCTTATAATAAACACAAAAATCAATGATAATTATGCCATTATATAATTCCGAGAAATTAACGCACTGTACTCATATAAATCTATCAGCACTTTATCAAATTTATGACATTTATTTTATGTTAAAATGCAAGCATTCTAATTCAAATAAGCAATTATCTACAATTTTTTGATAAATTTATTGATACTAATAGATTACAATGTCCTTATATGGAAAAAATGCACACTATTATTATAATATAGATTATATATTACAATTCTAATGATGAATTTTCCATAACGGATATTCAGGTTCATCGGGCTTAACCTCTAAGCAGTTTCACGTACTATTTAACTCTCTATTCAGAGTTCTTTTCAACTTTCCCTCACGGTACTTGTTTACTATCGGTCTCATGGTTATATTTAGTTTTAGATGGAGTTTACCACCCACTTAGTGCTGCACTATCAAGCAACACGACTCTTTGGAAACACCATCTAGTAATCATTAACGTTATACGGGCCTGGCACCCTCTATGGGTAAATGGCCTCATTTAAGAAGGACTTAAATCGTTAATTTCTCATACTAGAATATTGATGTTCCATACACTGCATCTCACATTTGCCATATAGACAAAGTGACTTAGTGCTGAACTGATTTCTTTTCGCTCGCCGCTACTAAGAAAATCCTTGTTAGTTTCTTTTCCTCCCCCTAATTAATATGCTTAAATTCAGGGGGTAGTCCCATATGAGTTGAGGTTGTATAATTATGTTATATTCGTTAAAAACAAAACAAAATGTTTATATTTTAACAATCTGAAATATACTATATTTTGAAGTTCCATAATATTGAACGATTTTATCTTCTTCCAATTATTAATAAGAGGCAATTCTAGTTTAAAAAATAATTTTTTATGCTAGACATTCCTCAGTATTATTTGATTAGAATAAAGAAAATATAATTCTTCAAATTCCTCATACAAATATATACAACATAGAGGCATAGTATTTTCATTTATTATTTAATATTATGAATATGTTATGTGCAGAGTTTTGCAACTCCACACATATATTATCCAATAATATACCATATGCTTAAAATTCCAAAGAACTTTAAGCAACTTATTTAGCATAGTCTTACAACCCTCAACCATATGTAGTCCAAGCAGCACTCTAA
>JAEIFK010000386.1:10000-17500 GCA_018901825.1 Drosophila funebris | reverse complement strand
TTGCGATCGCTTGGTTTTAGCCTAATAAAAGCACACGTTCCAAAAGGTCCGTGTTTTAATTGCATGTATTAGCTCTAGAATTACCACAGTTATCCAAGTAACTGTTAACGATCTAAGGAACCATAACTGATATAATGAGCCTTTTGCGGTTTCACTTTTAATTCGTGTGTACTTAGACATGCATGGCTTAATCTTTGAGACAAGCATATAACTACTGGCAGGATCAACCAGAATAATGTTATTTTCTATGTGTACAATAAATAAATATTTACACATAAATATAATTTTAATAAATAAAATACATGACAAATTAATATTATTTTTGAATAAAAAAATTTATGTATTTATAAAAAACGACGAATATGGCTATACATTTATATAGCAATCACGTTCGTAAGTTATACAATGTTGACATCTTTTTATACATATAAATTATATACATATTTAAATTCGTTCAAAAATATCTTTTTATTGACACTTACTTAATATAACTTTATCACACGTACATTATTTAAATTCAACATAAAATTGAATACAAATTTATTTTATTTTGATGACAAACTGATAATTTATCTATGTTGCAATATATATGTGTAATAATATTATATTAAATAAAACCTTTACCCACAATAATATATATTATTGTGTTAAAAAGTTTATAATTGAAATATCTTTAAAAACATAGCCACTTTAATCCTAGAATTAGAGAATTGAAAACGAGTCAATTTTCCGACAAGGATCCACATGTCAAACATTATATTTGTATAATTAACAATATAATATTGATATGATGTTTAAAAAAATTGAATAATCCGATAATAGGAAACCTATTTAGTATATGTTGAAAGAAATATTAAATATATCAAATCAAATACCTTGGCTAATTTCACTATTATCTTTTTAGTTGTATCGCAGCCAAGCGCTCAATGACGACAAATAACGAATATTCATTAATAATGACAAATATGTATGAATCCGAAACATACAACAGATGAGCACACACTGCCCATCATGTATAGGTTTTGTGACACGCATTCTAAAATGCCATCCTTTTATCATATGCCACCCCTTAACATAATTATATGGGTGCACTAATTTAATAATGCACCTTTAAACTTCATTATTTTGCCCCAGTATTATATAAATTATCCTATGCCGGCAAGACATCACTCCACAGTCATATGAAATTTATATGTTGAAAATTTTTCATATGACATGTCTTGCGCGACACCACTCCACTATATAGGTTTTGTGACACGCTTTCTCAAATTCTTTCATTTTATCATATGCCACCCCTTAACATAATTATATGGGTGCACTAATTTAATAATGCACCTTTAAACTTCATTATTTTGCCCCAGTATTATATAAATTAACCTATGCCGGCAAGACATCACTCCACAGTCATATGAAATTTATATGTTGAAAATTTTTCATATGACATGTCTTGCGCGACACCACTCCACTATATAGGTTTTGTGACACGCTTTCTCAAATTCTTTCATTTTATCATATGCAACCCCTTAACTTAATTATATGGGTGCACTAATTTAATAACGCACCTTTAAACTTCATTATTTTGCCCCAGTATTATATAAATTAACCTATGCCGGCAAGATATCACTCCACAGTCATATGAAATTTATATGTTGAAAATTTTTCATATGACATGTCTTGCGCGACACCACTCCACTATATAGGTTTTGTGACACGCTTTCTCAAATTCTTTCATTTTATCATATGCCACCCCTTAACATAATTATATGGGTGCACTAATTTAATAATGCACCTTTAAACTTCATTATTTTGCCCCAGTATTATATAAATCAACCTATGCCGGCAAGATATCACTCCACAGTCATATGAAATTTATATGTTGAAAATTTTTCATATGACATGTCTTGCGCGACACCACTCCACTATATAGGTTTTGTGACACGCTTTCTCAAATTCTTTCATTTTATCATATGCCACCCCTTAACATAATTATATGGGTGCACTAATTTAATAATGCACCTTTAAACTTCATTATTTTGCCCCAGTATTATATAAATTAACCTATGCCGGCAAGACATCACTCCACAATCATATGAAATTTATATGTTGAAAATTTTTCATATGACATGACTTGCGCGACACCACTCCACTATATAGGTTTTGTGACACGCTTTCTCAAATTCTTTCATTTTATCATATGCCACCCCTTAACATAATTATATGGGTGCACTAATTTAATAATGCACCTTTAAACTTCATTATTTTGCCCCAGTATTATATAAATTATCCTATGCCGGCAAGATATCACTCCACAGTCATATGAAATTTATATGTTGAAAATTTTTCATATGACATGTCTTGCGCGACACCACTCCACTATATAGGTTTTGTGACACGCTTTCTCAAATTCTTTCATTTTATCATATGCCACCCCTTAACATAATTATATGGGTGCACTAATTTAATAATGCACCTTTAAACTTCATTATTTTGCCCCAGTATTATATAAATTAACCTATGTCGACAAGACATCACTGCATACCACATATATGTGTCTACCATATACATGTTTGAAATAACTTATATTATTAAAGTGGTCTTTATTATATTTAATATGCGTCACTAATAAGATGACGAAATATTTGGATACCGAATAGCAGAGCCTACCATGCTTCTACTACTTTAACTACCAACTCTGACAAATTGGTTTAATATTAGAAATTGCATAAAGTTGATAAACTTCATTATGTATTTGCGCCACTAAAAGATGGACGATTCAATTTGGCTACCATATATATATGTTCAAAATAACTTATATTAAAGAGGACTTTATTATAGTTTATATGCGTCACTAATAAGATGACGAAATATTTGGATACCGAATAGCAGAGCCTACCATGCTTCTACTACTTTAATTACCAACTCTGACAAATTGGTTTAATATTAGAAATTGCATAAAGTTGATAAACTTCATTATGTATTTGCGCCACTAAAAGATGGACGATTCAATTGGCTACCATATATATATGTTTAAAATAACTTATATTAAAGAGGACTTTATTATAGTTTATATGCGTCACTAATAAGATGACGAAATATTTGGATACCGAATAGCAGAGCCTACCATGCTTCTACTACTTTAATTACCAACTCTGACAAATTGGTTTAATATTAGAAATTGCATAAAGTTGATGAACTTCATTATGTGTATTTGCGCCACTAAAAGATGGACGATACAATTGGCTACCATATATATATGTTTAAAATAACTTATATTAAAGAGGACTTTATTATAGTTTATATGCGTCACTAATAAGATGACGAAATATTTGGATACCGAATAGCAGAGCCTACCATGCTTCTACTACTTTAATTACCAACTCTGACAAATTGGTTTAATATTAGAAATTGCATAAAGTTGATAAACTTCATTATGTATTTGCGCCACTAAAAGATGGACGATACAATTGGCTACCATATATATACGTTTAAAATAACTTATATTAAAGAGGACTTTATTATAGTTTACATGCGTCACTAATAAGATGACGAAATATTTGGATACCGAATAGCAGAGCCTACCATGCTTCTACTACTTTAATTACCAACTCTGACAAATTGGTTTAATATTAGAAATTGCATAAAGTTGATAAACTTCATTATGTATTTGCGCCACTAAAAGATGGACGATACAATTGGCTACCATATATATATGTTTAAAATAACTTATATTAAAGAGGACTTTATTATAGTTTGTATGCGTCACTAATAAGATGACAAAATATTTGGATACCGAATAGCAGAGCCTACCATGCTTCTACTACTTTAACTACCAACTCTGACAAATTGGTTTAATATTAGAAATTGCATAAAGTTGATGAACTTCATTATGTGTATTTGCGCCACTAAAAGATGGACGATACAATTTGGCTACCACCACCATATACAAAAAACATTTGTTTTTTACATACTATATATAAGAACAATAATATATAAAATATATTATCATTATTATTAATATAATATATAATCAAACTTTTATATATACAAGGAAGTGTAATATTATATATAAAATATAACCTTATATATTACATACACACATACCTTTAATATAGATGTTTTCGTTTTTTATATTCTCGAATCATCAAGCAAAGGATAAGCTTCAGTGGATCGCAGTATGGCAGCTGCTCAACCACTTACAACACCTTGCCTGTTATAAAAGTCGTTTACAATTGATTCTAGGCTTTGTCATTGTATTAAATAATGTTTTAATATATAACTAGCGCGGCATCAGGTGATCGAAGATCCTCCCAATTTACTATGTTATATGTAACATTGGCATCACATCCATTGTCGTCTATTAAATAAATAATAAACTTTTAATGGTTTAGAAGCCATACAATGCAAATTGCCCCTTATTTATCATTGCAGTCCAGCACGGATACGACCTTAGAGGCGTTCAGGCATAATCCAACGGACGTAGCGTCATACCACTGTTCGCTCGAACAAGTATTGTGCCATTGGTCCGTACCTGCGGTTCCTCTCGTACTACGCAGGAATGCTGTCGCAACAACGTTTTGTCATTAGTAGGGTAAAACTAACCTGTCTCACGACGGTCTAAACCCAGCTCACGTTCCCTTGCATGGGTGAACAATCCAACGCTTGGTGAATTTTGCTTCACAATGATAGGAAGAGCCGACATCGAAGGATCAAAAAGCGACGTCGCTATGAACGCTTGGCCGCCACAAGCCAGTTATCCCTATGGTAACTTTTCTGACACCTCTTGTTAAAAACTCTTTAAACCAAAAGGATCGATAGGCCGAGCTTTTGCTGTCCCTGTGTGTACTGAACACCGAGATCAAGTCAGCATTTGCCCTTTTGCTCTATGTGTGGTTTCTGTCCGCACTGAGCTGGCCTTGGGACACCTCCGTTATTATTTGAGAGATGTACCGCCCCAGTCAAACTCCCTACCTGGCAATGTCCTTGAATTGGATCATACCTGAGTAATTGGAGTTATACCAAATTTTCAAATCAAAAGTACATAAATGCACTCTCTCATTGAAGAATTTGTTTGCGATTATATAACAAACTCGTGATACTTTGATCAAGAAGCTTGCATCAAAACCCAATACCATAAGATATAATAAATATATCCGTATAATGGCTAGGAAATGATACACGTTCCATTTAATCAAGTAAGTAAGGAAACAATAAGAGTAGTGGTATTTCATTGTCGATACTAAACCGAAATCTAATATCTCCCACTTATTCTACACCTCTTATGTCTCCTTACACTGCCAGATTAGAGTCAAGCTCAAAAGGGTCTTCTTTCCCCGCTAATTATTCCAAGCCCGTTCCCTTGGCTGTGGTTTCGCTAGATAGTAGATAGGGACAGTAGGAATCTCGTTAATCCATTCATGCGCGTCACTAATTAGATGACGAGGCATTTGGCTACCTTAAGAGAGTCATAGTTACTCCCGCCGTTGACCCGCGCTTACTTGAATTTCTTCACTTTGACATTCAGAGCACTGGGCAGAAATCACATTGTGTCAACACCCGCTAGGGCCATCACAATGCTTTGTTTTAATTAGACAGTCGGATTCCCCAAGTCCGTGCCAGTTCTGAATTGATTGTTAATTGATAATCGTTATAATTTAAAAGAACTAATTAGTTGCCCAATTAGTATTCTTAAAAATTTTAGCAAGAAAGTTCCACAATTGGCTACGTAACTAAACTATCCGGGGAACAAGAATCTACCATAAATGATAGAAACTCTATTTACCCAGAACGAGCACATAAACCATGTTATTGTTTCCCAATCAAGCCCGACTATCTCAATCTTCAGAGCCAATCCTTATCCCGAAGTTACGGATCTAATTTGCCGACTTCCCTTACCTACATTATTCTATCGACTAGAGACTCTTCACCTTGGAGACCAGCTGCGGATATTGGTACGGCCTGTTGAGAAGTTTGCGTGTCCCCACCATAAATTTTCAAGGTCCGAGGAGAAAATATCGACACAACAGTATATGTCATGCTCTTCTAGCCCATCTACCATATCTCTCTGCGAAAGACTTCCATGGTAGTACGGCTATAAAACAGAAAAGAAAACTCTTCCGATACCTCTCGACGGCTTCTTTATGGTCGTTCCTGTTGCCAGGATGAGCACGAGGCCCATATTTAATAACAAACGGATACTCAACAGGTTACGGAATTGGAACCGTATTCCCTTTCGTTCAAAATTATTCAAGTGTAATAAGATACATACAATAATAAAATACATGACAATTTTTTACTTGAAAATTTTCGGCTTTCGCCTTGAACTTAGGACCGACTAACTCGTGATCAACCACTGTTCACACGAAACCCTTCTCCACTTCAGTCCTCCAAGGTCTCATTCGATTATTTGCTACTACCACCAAGATCTGTACCAATGGCGGCTCCATGCAGGCTTACGCCAAACACTTCTAAGCACACCATTGTACCTTCCTACTCACTAAAGTTTCAAAATTTATATTACAAGTAACATAAATCATCTACTTTAGCGGTAATGTATAGGTATACAACTTAAGCGCCATCCATTTTAAGGGCTAGTTGCTTCGGCAGGTGAGTTGTTACACACTCCTTAGCGGATTTCGACTTCCATGATCACCGTCCTGCTGTTTTAAGCAACCAACGCCTTTCATGGTTTCTGAATGAGTTGTTAATTTGGGCACCGTAACATTACGTTTGGTTCATCCCACAGCGCCAGTTCTGCTTACCAAAAGTGGCCCACTGGGCACATTATATCATAACCTTAAACTTCATATCAAGAAAGTTAAGGTTCTTACCCATTTAAAGTTTGAGAATAGGTTAAGATCGTTTCGACCCTAAGGCCTCTAATCATTCGCTTTACCAGATAAGATTATTTTATACAACAGTTAAATGCACCAGCTATCCTGAGGGAAACTTCGGAAGGAACCAGCTACTAGATGGTTCGATTGGTCTTTCGCCCCTATACTCAATTCTGACAATCGATTTGCACGTCAGAACTGTTTCGGTCTTCCATCAGGGTTTCCCCTGACTTCAACCTGATCAAGTATAGTTCACCATCTTTCGGGTCACAGCATATATGCTCAAGGTACGTTCCAGTTAGAGGTATAAATAATATAAATATTATCATACATAACTATATAGAACGCCCCGGGATTGTGTTAATCAACTATAAATAGTTAAAAAACTAATCCCATTAATAGCCAAGTTAATTACGCTATTAGGTTTTTATCCCAATAACTTGCACATATGTTAGACTCCTTGGTCCGTGTTTCAAGACGGGTCCCGAAGGTATCCTGAATCTTTCGCATTGTTAATCATACAAATGCTTATAATAAACACAAAAATCAATGATAATTATGCCATTATATAATTCCGAGAAATTAACGCACTGTACTCATATAAATCTATCAGCACTTTATCAAATTTATGACATTTATTTTATGTTAAAATGCAAGCATTCTAATTCAA
>JAEIFK010000386.1:0-5000 GCA_018901825.1 Drosophila funebris | reverse complement strand
ATTCTTTCATTTTATCATATGCAACCCCTTAACTTAATTATATGGGTGCACTAATTTAATAACGCACCTTTAAACTTCATTATTTTGCCCCAGTATTATATAAATTAACCTATGCCGGCAAGATATCACTCCACAGTCATATGAAATTTATATGTTGAAAATTTTTCATATGACATGTCTTGCGCGACACCACTCCACTATATAGGTTTTGTGACACGCTTTCTCAAATTCTTTCATTTTATCATATGCCACCCCTTAACATAATTATATGGGTGCACTAATTTAATAATGCACCTTTAAACTTCATTATTTTGCCCCAGTATTATATAAATCAACCTATGCCGGCAAGATATCACTCCACAGTCATATGAAATTTATATGTTGAAAATTTTTCATATGACATGTCTTGCGCGACACCACTCCACTATATAGGTTTTGTGACACGCTTTCTCAAATTCTTTCATTTTATCATATGCCACCCCTTAACATAATTATATGGGTGCACTAATTTAATAATGCACCTTTAAACTTCATTATTTTGCCCCAGTATTATATAAATTAACCTATGCCGGCAAGACATCACTCCACAATCATATGAAATTTATATGTTGAAAATTTTTCATATGACATGACTTGCGCGACACCACTCCACTATATAGGTTTTGTGACACGCTTTCTCAAATTCTTTCATTTTATCATATGCCACCCCTTAACATAATTATATGGGTGCACTAATTTAATAATGCACCTTTAAACTTCATTATTTTGCCCCAGTATTATATAAATTATCCTATGCCGGCAAGATATCACTCCACAGTCATATGAAATTTATATGTTGAAAATTTTTCATATGACATGTCTTGCGCGACACCACTCCACTATATAGGTTTTGTGACACGCTTTCTCAAATTCTTTCATTTTATCATATGCCACCCCTTAACATAATTATATGGGTGCACTAATTTAATAATGCACCTTTAAACTTCATTATTTTGCCCCAGTATTATATAAATTAACCTATGTCGACAAGACATCACTGCATACCACATATATGTGTCTACCATATACATGTTTGAAATAACTTATATTATTAAAGTGGTCTTTATTATATTTAATATGCGTCACTAATAAGATGACGAAATATTTGGATACCGAATAGCAGAGCCTACCATGCTTCTACTACTTTAACTACCAACTCTGACAAATTGGTTTAATATTAGAAATTGCATAAAGTTGATAAACTTCATTATGTATTTGCGCCACTAAAAGATGGACGATTCAATTTGGCTACCATATATATATGTTCAAAATAACTTATATTAAAGAGGACTTTATTATAGTTTATATGCGTCACTAATAAGATGACGAAATATTTGGATACCGAATAGCAGAGCCTACCATGCTTCTACTACTTTAATTACCAACTCTGACAAATTGGTTTAATATTAGAAATTGCATAAAGTTGATAAACTTCATTATGTATTTGCGCCACTAAAAGATGGACGATTCAATTGGCTACCATATATATATGTTTAAAATAACTTATATTAAAGAGGACTTTATTATAGTTTATATGCGTCACTAATAAGATGACGAAATATTTGGATACCGAATAGCAGAGCCTACCATGCTTCTACTACTTTAATTACCAACTCTGACAAATTGGTTTAATATTAGAAATTGCATAAAGTTGATGAACTTCATTATGTGTATTTGCGCCACTAAAAGATGGACGATACAATTGGCTACCATATATATATGTTTAAAATAACTTATATTAAAGAGGACTTTATTATAGTTTATATGCGTCACTAATAAGATGACGAAATATTTGGATACCGAATAGCAGAGCCTACCATGCTTCTACTACTTTAATTACCAACTCTGACAAATTGGTTTAATATTAGAAATTGCATAAAGTTGATAAACTTCATTATGTATTTGCGCCACTAAAAGATGGACGATACAATTGGCTACCATATATATACGTTTAAAATAACTTATATTAAAGAGGACTTTATTATAGTTTACATGCGTCACTAATAAGATGACGAAATATTTGGATACCGAATAGCAGAGCCTACCATGCTTCTACTACTTTAATTACCAACTCTGACAAATTGGTTTAATATTAGAAATTGCATAAAGTTGATAAACTTCATTATGTATTTGCGCCACTAAAAGATGGACGATACAATTGGCTACCATATATATATGTTTAAAATAACTTATATTAAAGAGGACTTTATTATAGTTTGTATGCGTCACTAATAAGATGACAAAATATTTGGATACCGAATAGCAGAGCCTACCATGCTTCTACTACTTTAACTACCAACTCTGACAAATTGGTTTAATATTAGAAATTGCATAAAGTTGATGAACTTCATTATGTGTATTTGCGCCACTAAAAGATGGACGATACAATTTGGCTACCACCACCATATACAAAAAACATTTGTTTTTTACATACTATATATAAGAACAATAATATATAAAATATATTATCATTATTATTAATATAATATATAATCAAACTTTTATATATACAAGGAAGTGTAATATTATATATAAAATATAACCTTATATATTACATACACACATACCTTTAATATAGATGTTTTCGTTTTTTATATTCTCGAATCATCAAGCAAAGGATAAGCTTCAGTGGATCGCAGTATGGCAGCTGCTCAACCACTTACAACACCTTGCCTGTTATAAAAGTCGTTTACAATTGATTCTAGGCTTTGTCATTGTATTAAATAATGTTTTAATATATAACTAGCGCGGCATCAGGTGATCGAAGATCCTCCCAATTTACTATGTTATATGTAACATTGGCATCACATCCATTGTCGTCTATTAAATAAATAATAAACTTTTAATGGTTTAGAAGCCATACAATGCAAATTGCCCCTTATTTATCATTGCAGTCCAGCACGGATACGACCTTAGAGGCGTTCAGGCATAATCCAACGGACGTAGCGTCATACCACTGTTCGCTCGAACAAGTATTGTGCCATTGGTCCGTACCTGCGGTTCCTCTCGTACTACGCAGGAATGCTGTCGCAACAACGTTTTGTCATTAGTAGGGTAAAACTAACCTGTCTCACGACGGTCTAAACCCAGCTCACGTTCCCTTGCATGGGTGAACAATCCAACGCTTGGTGAATTTTGCTTCACAATGATAGGAAGAGCCGACATCGAAGGATCAAAAAGCGACGTCGCTATGAACGCTTGGCCGCCACAAGCCAGTTATCCCTATGGTAACTTTTCTGACACCTCTTGTTAAAAACTCTTTAAACCAAAAGGATCGATAGGCCGAGCTTTTGCTGTCCCTGTGTGTACTGAACACCGAGATCAAGTCAGCATTTGCCCTTTTGCTCTATGTGTGGTTTCTGTCCGCACTGAGCTGGCCTTGGGACACCTCCGTTATTATTTGAGAGATGTACCGCCCCAGTCAAACTCCCTACCTGGCAATGTCCTTGAATTGGATCATACCTGAGTAATTGGAGTTATACCAAATTTTCAAATCAAAAGTACATAAATGCACTCTCTCATTGAAGAATTTGTTTGCGATTATATAACAAACTCGTGATACTTTGATCAAGAAGCTTGCATCAAAACCCAATACCATAAGATATAATAAATATATCCGTATAATGGCTAGGAAATGATACACGTTCCATTTAATCAAGTAAGTAAGGAAACAATAAGAGTAGTGGTATTTCATTGTCGATACTAAACCGAAATCTAATATCTCCCACTTATTCTACACCTCTTATGTCTCCTTACACTGCCAGATTAGAGTCAAGCTCAAAAGGGTCTTCTTTCCCCGCTAATTATTCCAAGCCCGTTCCCTTGGCTGTGGTTTCGCTAGATAGTAGATAGGGACAGAACAGAGGATCTCTCCATTTGTTTTACGTGGCATGTTCCAACGTAGGATTACAACCACGGTACTCGTATATGCAAGCATATAGTACAGTGAGTCTGGTACAATGCGCCAAAAACCAACGCCCCTCAAAGATGTTAGCAGAGGCCTTCATCTCTTTGGTACCAATTTAAATATACACTATCGGGTGTATATTCCCCCTTGGTGTGGGGCGAAGTGTCTAGCAACTTCTCTCCTGCGTTGTAGCGCAACGCTACGCAACCACAGCCACCACGAACTCCCACTAGGGGGCCGACCTCAATGAGAAGCCTTGGAGAGCATTCTCAACCCGTGGTACCGAAATTAAGGGATCGGTTTCCCCTCCCCATTTAGCTCCGACAAGCTCGGACGTTGGGTAATCCAGAGTGTACCTTTAGTCGTCTCGTACGACAAGCGGTTACATACTGTGTTGGAATTCTAATAACCCGCCAACAACACGGGTGAGGTCAGTTTTAGCTTTGCAGCTCGGGACTGACAACCCAGGTACCTCGTTTAGTCGCCTCATACGACAAGCAGAGATGTACTGTGGCGAGATTCTAAGACCCGCCGACCACACGGGTGAGGCCAGTTTTAGCTTTGCAGCTCGGGACTGACAACCCAGGTACCTCGTTTAGTCGCCTCATACGACAAGCAGAGATATACTGTGGTGAGATTCTAAGACCCGCCGACCACGCGGGTGAGGCCAGTTTTAGCTTTTCAGCTCGGGACTGGCAGCCCAGGTGCCTCCTGTGGATCCAGCAAATGGCGACGCCTTATAAAGACCGCTTCGGCAAATGCGTTGAAAAACTGCATCCGCTCCTGTGTTTCCACCACTCCAGACACTCTCCAATCGCCGTGTAGGTACCGCACTCCTAGTCCATCGAGGTTCCGCAAATCAGCATAGAGGGGGCATTCACATAGTACATGAAGCCAGTCCTCGCAATCCGCGTTACAAATACATGCAGGCGTCTCGCTCAGACCTCTCTCATGCAGAAAAGCATTTAGCGATCCATGGCCAGTCAGCAAGAATCCAACGCGTAGGCTGAAACCGAAGTCTCGCCGGCTGTAAACGAAGCTTGCCTCTGGGAAA
>JAEIFK010000384.1:0-22749 GCA_018901825.1 Drosophila funebris | reverse complement strand
CCCACTTCCGCCCCTCTCAATTTGAAAAAGCGTATTATAAGAGCTACAGACTTGCCACACTTGGCAGATTTATATACATAGAGTGCATGTGTGCGGACGCTTTCCGAAAATTTCATCGCGATCGAACCATAAACAAAGGAGATTTTAAGGAATGAATGACCAACAAATTCATAGCGATTTGTGCGTAACAGGCAGAAGGAGTCATCTCCGACCCTATAAAGTATATATATTCTTGATGAGCAACAAGAGCCGAGACGATATAGCCATGTTCGTCTGTCCGTCTGTCCGTCCGTATGAACACCTAGATCTCAGAGACTATAAGAGCTAGAGTTACCAAATTTGGTGACAACACTCTTATAGTGTGCAGGCAGATCAATTTTTTTTTAGATTTTTGCCACGCCCACTTCCGCCCCCTCAATTCGAAAAAAAGCGTATTATAAGAGCTACAGACCTTTTTTTATTTTTTAGGTTTGTTTTGGGGGGGGGTTTTTGCGGAGGCTTTCCAAAACTTTTATCGCGATCGAACCATAAACAAAGGAGATTTTAAGGAATGAATGACCAACAAATTCATAAGGGCTGAGCAGCATTGGAGCAACAACAACAGCAAGACTCGCTACGAGTGCGCGGGTTCAAATCTCGCTGCTGACAATTTAAATTTGAGTTTTATTTTTCAATTATTAATTAATTGTTGTTATTAGACTCTGTACTTTAGAAAAGTACATAGTCTTCTAAGTTTGACGAAAGCGATTTGTGCGTAACAGGCAGAAGGAGTCATCTCCGACCCTATAAAGTATATATATTCTTGATGAGCAACAACAGCCGAGACGATATAGCCATGTTCGTCTGTCCGTCTGTCCGTCCGTATGAACACCTAGATCTCAGAGACTATAAGAGCTAGAGTTACCAAATTTGGTGACAACACTCTTAAAGTGTGCAGGCAGATCAATTTTTTTTTAGATTTTTGCCACGCCCACTTCCGCCCCCTCAATTCGAAAAAAAGCGTATTATAAGAGCTACAGACTTGCCACACTTGGCAGATTTGGTATACATAGAGTGTGCATGTGTGCGGACGCTTTCCGAAAATTTCATCGCGATCGAACCATAAACAAAGGAGATTTTAAGGAATGAATGACCAACAAATTCATAAGTGCTGAGCAGCATTGGAGCAACAACAACAGCAAGACTCGCTACGAGTGCGCGGGTTCAAATCTCGCTGCTGACAATTTAAATTTGAGTTTTATTTTTCAATTATTAATTAATTGTTGTTATTAGACTCTGTACTTTAAAAAAGTACATAGTCTTCTAAGTTTGACGAAAGCGATTTGTGCGTAACAGGCAGAAGGAGTCATCTCCGACCCTATAAAGTATATATATTCTTGATGAGCAACAAGAGCCGAGACGATATAGCCATGTTCGTCTGTCCGTCTGTCCGTCCGTATGAACACCTAGATCTCAGAGACTATAAGAGCTAGAGTTACCAAATTTGGTGACAACACTCTTATAGTGTGCAGGCAGATCAATTTTTTTTTTAGATTTTTGCCACGCCCACTTCCGCCCCCTCAATTCGAAAAAAGCGTATTATAAGAGCTACAGACTTGCCACACTTGGCAGATTTGGTATACATAGAGTGTGCATGTGTGCGGACGCTTTCCGAAAATTTCATCGCGATCGAACCATAAACAAAGGAGATTTTAAGGAATGAATGACCAACAAATTCATAAGGGCTGAGCAGCATTGGAGCAACAACAACAGCAAGACTCGCTACGAGTGCGCGGGTTCAAATCTCGCTGCTGACAATTTAAATTTGAGTTTTATTTTTCAATTATTAATTAATTGTTGTTATTAGACTCTGTACTTTAGAAAAGTACATAGTCTTCTAAGTTTGACGAAAGCGATTTGTGCGTAACAGGCAGAAGGAGTCATCTCCGACCCTATAAAGTATATATATTCTTGATGAGCAACAACAGCCGAGACGATATAGCCATGTTCGTCTGTCCGTCTGTCCGTCCGTATGAACACCTAGATCTCAGAGACTATAAGAGCTAGAGTTACCAAATTTGGTGACAACACTCTTATAGTGTGCAGGCAGATCAATTTTTTTTTTAGATTTTTGCCACGCCCACTTCCGCCCCCTCAATTCGAAAAAAGCGTATTATAAGAGCTACAGACTTGCCACACTTGGCAGATTTGGTATACATAGAGTGTGCATGTGTGCGGACGCTTTCCGAAAATTTCATCGCGATCGAACCATAAACAAAGGAGATTTTAAGGAATGAATGACCAACAAATTCATAAGGGCTGAGCAGCATTGGAGCAACAACAACAGCAAGACTCGCTACGAGTGCGCGGGTTCAAATCTCGCTGCTGACAATTTAAATTTGAGTTTTATTTTTCAATTATTAATTAATTGTTGTTATTAGACTCTGTACTTTAAAAAAGTACATAGTCTTCTAAGTTTGACGAAAGCGATTTGTGCGTAACAGGCAGAAGGAGTCATCTCCGACCCTATAAAGTATATATATTCTTGATGAGCAACAAGAGCCGAGACGATATAGCCATGTTCGTCTGTCCGTCTGTCCGTCCGTATGAACACCTAGATCTCAGAGACTATAAGAGCTAGAGTTACCAAATTTGGTGACAACACTCTTATAGTGTGCAGGCAAATCAATTTTTTTTTAGATTTTTGCCACGCCCACTTCCGCCCCCCTCAATTCGAAAAAAAGCGTATTATAAGAGCTACAGACTTGCCACACTTGGCAGATTTGGTATACATAGAGTGTGCATGTGTGCGGACGCTTTCCGAAAATTTCATCGCGATCGAACCATAAACAAAGGAGATTTTAAGGAATGAATGACCAACAAATTCATAAGGGCTGAGCAGCATTGGAGCAACAACAACAGCAAGACTCGCTACGAGTGCGCGGGTTCAAATCTCGCTGCTGACAATTTAAATTTGAGTTTTATTTTTCAATTATTAATTAATTGTTGTTATTAGACTCTGTACTTTAGAAAAGTACATAGTCTTCTAAGTTTGACGAAAGCGATTTGTGCGTAACAGGCAGAAGGAGTCATCTCCGACCCTATAAAGTATATATATTCTTGATGAGCAACAACAGCCGAGACGATATAGCCATGTTCGTCTGTCCGTCTGTCCGTCCGTATGAACACCTAGATCTCAGAGACTATAAGAGCTAGAGTTACCAAATTTGGTGACAACACTCTTATAGTGTGCAGGCAGATCAATTTTTTTTTAGATTTTTGCCACGCCCACTTCCGCCCCCTCAATTCGAAAAAAGCGTATTATAAGAGCTACAGACTTGCCACACTTGGCAGATTTGGTATACATAGAGTGTGCATGTGTGCGGACGCTTTCCGAAAATTTCATCGCGATCGAACCATAAACAAAGGAGATTTTAAGGAATGAATGACCAACAAATTCATAAGGGCTGAGCAGCATTGGAGCAACAACAACAGCAAGACTCGCTACGAGTGCGCGGGTTCAAATCTCGCTGCTGACAATTTAAATTTGAGTTTTATTTTTCAATTATTAATTAATTGTTGTTATTAGACTCTGTACTTTAAAAAAGTACATAGTCTTCTAAGTTTGACGAAAGCGATTTGTGCGTAACAGGCAGAAGGAGTCATCTCCGACCCTATAAAGTATATATATTCTTGATGAGCAACAAGAGCCGAGACGATATAGCCATGTTCGTCTGTCCGTCTGTCCGTCCGTATGAACACCTAGATCTCAGAGACTATAAGAGCTAGAGTTACCAAATTTGGTGACAACACTCTTATAGTGTGCAGGCAAATCAATTTTTTTTTAGATTTTTGCCACGCCCACTTCCGCCCCCCTCAATTCGAAAAAAGCGTATTATAAGAGCTACAGACTTGCCACACTTGGCAGATTTGGTATACATAGAGAGTGCATGTGTGCGGACGCTTTCCGAAAATTTCATCGCGATCGAACCATAAACAAAGGAGATTTTAAGGAATGAATGACCAACAAATTCATAAGGGCTGAGCAGCATTGGAGCAACAACAACAGCAAGACTCGCTACGAGTGCGCGGGTTCAAATCTCGCTGCTGACAATTTAAATTTGAGTTTTATTTTTCAATTATTAATTAATTGTTGTTATTAGACTCTGTACTTTAGAAAAGTACATAGTCTTCTAAGTTTGACGAAAGCGATTTGTGCGTAACAGGCAGAAGGAGTCATCTCCGACCCTATAAAGTATATATATTCTTGATGAGCAACAAGAGCCGAGACGATATAGCCATGTTCGTCTGTCCGTCTGTCCGTCCGTATGAACACCTAGATCTCAGAGACTATAAGAGCTAGAGTTACCAAATTTGGTGACAACACTCTTATAGTGTGCAGGCAGATCAATTTTTTTTTAGATTTTTGCCACGCCCACTTCCGCCCCCCTCAATTCGAAAAAAGCGTATTATAAGAGCTACAGACTTGCCACACTTGGCAGATTTGGTATACATAGAGTGTGCATGTGTGCGGACGCTTTCCGAAAATTTCATCGCGATCGAACCATAAACAAAGGAGATTTTAAGGAATGAATGACCAACAAATTCATAAGTGCTGAGCAGCATTGGAGCAACAACAACAGCAAGACTCGCTACGAGTGCGCGGGTTCAAATCTCGCTGCTGACAATTTAAATTTGAGTTTTATTTTTCAATTATTAATTAATTGTTGTTATTAGACTCTGTACTTTAGAAAAGTACATAGTCTTCTAAGTTTGACGAAAGCGATTTGTGCGTAACAGGCAGAAGGAGTCATCTCCGACCCTATAAAGTATATATATTCTTGATGAGCAACAACAGCCGAGACGATATAGCCATGTTCGTCTGTCCGTCTGTCCGTCCGTATGAACACCTAGATCTCAGAGACTATAAGAGCTAGAGTTACCAAATTTGGTGACAACACTCTTATAGTGTGCAGGCAGATCAATTTTTTTTAGATTTTTGCCACGCCCACTTCCGCCCCCTCAATTCGAAAAAAGCGTATTATAAGAGCTACAGACTTGCCACACTTGGCAGATTTGGTATACATAGAGTGTGCATGTGTGCGGACGCTTTCCGAAAATTTCATCGCGATCGAACCATAAACAAAGGAGATTTTAAGGAATGAATGACCAACAAATTCATAAGGGCTGAGCAGCATTGGAGCAACAACAACAGCAAGACTCGCTACGAGTGCGCGGGTTCAAATCTCGCTGCTGACAATTTAAATTTGAGTTTTATTTTTCAATTATTAATTAATTGTTGTTATTAGACTCTGTACTTTAGAAAAGTACATAGTCTTCTAAGTTTGACGAAAGCGATTTGTGCGTAACAGGCAGAAGGAGTCATCTCCGACCCTATAAAGTATATATATTCTTGATGAGCAACAAGAGCCGAGACGATATAGCCATGTTCGTCTGTCCGTCTGTCCGTCCGTATGAACACCTAGATCTCAGAGACTATAAGAGCTAGAGTTACCAAATTTGGTGACAACACTCTTATAGTGTGCAGGCAGATCAATTTTTTTTTAGATTTTTGCCACGCCCACTTCCGCCCCCCTCAATTCGAAAAAAGCGTATTATAAGAGCTACAGACTTGCCACACTTGGCAGATTTGGTATACATAGAGTGTGCATGTGTGCGGACGCTTTCCGAAAATTTCATCGCGATCGAACCATAAACAAAGGAGATTTTAAGGAATGAATGACCAACAAATTCATAAGGGCTGAGCAGCATTGGAGCAACAACAACAGCAAGACTCGCTACGAGTGCGCGGGTTCAAATCTCGCTGCTGACAATTTAAATTTGAGTTTTATTTTTCAATTATTAATTAATTGTTGTTATTAGACTCTGTACTTTAGAAAAGTACATAGTCTTCTAAGTTTGACGAAAGCGATTTGTGCGTAACAGGCAGAAGGAGTCATCTCCGACCCTATAAAGTATATATATTCTTGATGAGCAACAACAGCCGAGACGATATAGCCATGTTCGTCTGTCCGTCTGTCCGTCCGTATGAACACCTAGATCTCAGAGACTATAAGAGCTAGAGTTACCAAATTTGGTGACAACACTCTTATAGTGTGCAGGCAGATCAATTTTTTTTTAGATTTTTGCCACGCCCACTTCCGCCCCCTCAATTCGAAAAAAGCGTATTATAAGAGCTACAGACTTGCCACACTTGGCAGATTTGGTATACATAGAGTGTGCATGTGTGCGGACGCTTTCCGAAAATTTCATCGCGATCGAACCATAAACAAAGGAGATTTTAAGGAATGAATGACCAACAAATTCATAAGGGCTGAGCAGCATTGGAGCAACAACAACAGCAAGACTCGCTACGAGTGCGCGGGTTCAAATCTCGCTGCTGACAATTTAAATTTGAGTTTTATTTTTCAATTATTAATTAATTGTTGTTATTAGACTCTGTACTTTAAAAAAGTACATAGTCTTCTAAGTTTGACGAAAGCGATTTGTGCGTAACAGGCAGAAGGAGTCATCTCCGACCCTATAAAGTATATATATTCTTGATGAGCAACAAGAGCCGAGACGATATAGCCATGTTCGTCTGTCCGTCTGTCCGTCCGTATGAACACCTAGATCTCAGAGACTATAAGAGCTAGAGTTACCAAATTTGGTGACAACACTCTTATAGTGTGCAGGCAGATCAATTTTTTTTTAGATTTTTGCCACGCCCACTTCCGCCCCCTCAATTCGAAAAAAGCGTATTATAAGAGCTACAGACTTGCCACACTTGGCAGATTTGGTATACATAGAGTGTGCATGTGTGCGGACGCTTTCCGAAAATTTCATCGCGATCGAACCATAAACAAAGGAGATTTTAAGGAATGAATGACCAACAAATTCATAAGGGCTGAGCAGCATTGGAGCAACAACAACAGCAAGACTCGCTACGAGTGCGCGGGTTCAAATCTCGCTGCTGACAATTTAAATTTGAGTTTTATTTTTCAATTATTAATTAATTGTTGTTATTAGACTCTGTACTTTAGAAAAGTACATAGTCTTCTAAGTTTGACGAAAGCGATTTGTGCGTAACAGGCAGAAGGAGTCATCTCCGACCCTATAAAGTATATATATTCTTGATGAGCAACAACAGCCGAGACGATATAGCCATGTTCGTCTGTCCGTCTGTCCGTCCGTATGAACACCTAGATCTCAGAGACTATAAGAGCTAGAGTTACCAAATTTGGTGACAACACTCTTATAGTGTGCAGGCAGATCAATTTTTTTTTAGATTTTTGCCACGCCCACTTCCGCCCCCTCAATTCGAAAAAAGCGTATTATAAGAGCTACAGACTTGCCACACTTGGCAGATTTGGTATACATAGAGTGTGCATGTGTGCGGACGCTTTCCGAAAATTTCATCGCGATCGAACCATAAACAAAGGAGATTTTAAGGAATGAATGACCAACAAATTCATAAGGGCTGAGCAGCATTGGAGCAACAACAACAGCAAGACTCGCTACGAGTGCGCGGGTTCAAATCTCGCTGCTGACAATTTAAATTTGAGTTTTATTTTTCAATTATTAATTAATTGTTGTTATTAGACTCTGTACTTTAGAAAAGTACATAGTCTTCTAAGTTTGACGAAAGCGATTTGTGCGTAACAGGCAGAAGGAGTCATCTCCGACCCTATAAAGTATATATATTCTTGATGAGCAACAACAGCCGAGACGATATAGCCATGTTCGTCTGTCCGTCTGTCCGTCCGTATGAACACCTAGATCTCAGAGACTATAAGAGCTAGAGTTACCAAATTTGGTGACAACACTCTTATAGTGTGCAGGCAGATCAATTTTTTTTTAGATTTTTGCCACGCCCACTTCCGCCCCCCTCAATTCGAAAAAAGCGTATTATAAGAGCTACAGACTTGCCACACTTGGCAGATTTGGTATACATAGAGTGTGCATGTGTGCGGACGCTTTCCGAAAATTTCATCGCGATCGAACCATAAACAAAGGAGATTTTAAGGAATGAATGACCAACAAATTCATAAGGGCTGAGCAGCATTGGAGCAACAACAACAGCAAGACTCGCTACGAGTGCGCGGGTTCAAATCTCGCTGCTGACAATTTAAATTTGAGTTTTATTTTTCAATTATTAATTAATTGTTGTTATTAGACTCTGTACTTTAGAAAAGTACATAGTCTTCTAAGTTTGACGAAAGCGATTTGTGCGTAACAGGCAGAAGGAGTCATCTCCGACCCTATAAAGTATATATATTCTTGATGAGCAACAACAGCCGAGACGATATAGCCATGTTCGTCTGTCCGTCTGTCCGTCCGTATGAACACCTAGATCTCAGAGACTATAAGAGCTAGAGTTACCAAATTTGGTGACAACACTCTTATAGTGTGCAGGCAGATCAATTTTTTTTTTAGATTCTTGCCACGCCCACTTCCGCCCCCTCAATTCGAAAAAAAGCGTATTATAAGAGCTACAGACTTGCCACACTTGGCAGATTTGGTATACATAGAGTGTGCATGTGTGCGGACGCTTTCCGAAAATTTCATCGCGATCGAACCATAAACAAAGGAGATTTTAAGGAATGAATGACCAACAAATTCATAAGGGCTGAGCAGCATTGGAGCAACAGCAACAGCAAGACTCGCTACGAGTGCGCGGGTTCAAATCTCGCTGCTGACAATTTAAATTTGAGTTTTATTTTTCAATTATTAATTAATTGTTGTTATTAGACTCTGTACTTTAAAAAAGTACATAGTCTTCTAAGTTTGACGAAAGCGATTTGTGCGTAACAGGCAGAAGGAGTCATCTCCGACCCTATAAAGTATATATATTCTTGATCAGCATCAACAGCCGAGACGATATAGCCATGTCCGTCTGTCCGTCCGTATGAACACCTAGATCTCAGAGACTATAAGAGCTAGAGTTACCAAATTTGGTGACAACACTCTTATAGTGTGCAGGCGATCAATTTTTTTTTAGATTTTTGCCACGCCCACTTCCGCCCCCTCAATACGAAAAATGCGTATTATAAGAGCTACAGACTTGCCACACTTGGCAGATTTGGTATACATAGAGTGTGCATGTGTGCGGACGCTTTCCGAAAATTTCATCGCGATCGAACCATAAACAAAGGAGATTTTAAGGAATGAATGACCAACAAATTCATAAGGGCTGAGCAGCATTAGAGCAACAACAACAGCAAGACTCGCTACGAGTGCGCGGGTTCAAATCTCGCTGCTGACAATTTAAATTTGAGTTTTATTTTTCAATTATTAATTAATTGTTGTTATTAGACTCTGTACTTTAAAAAAGTACATAGTCTTCTAAGTTTGACGAAAGCGATTTGTGCGTAACAGGCAGAAGGAGTCATCTCCGACCCTATAAAGTATATATATTCTTGATGAGCAACAACAGCCGAGACGATATAGCCATGTTCGTCTGTCCGTCTGTCCGTCCGTATGAACACCTAGATCTCAGAGACTATAAGAGCTAGAGTTACCAAATTTGGTGACAACACTCTTATAGTGTGCAGGCAGATCAATTTTTTTGTTAGATTTTTGCCACGCCCACTTCCGCCCCCTCAATTCGAAAAAAGCGTATTATAAGAGCTACAGACTTGCCACACTTGGCAGATTTGGTATACATAGAGTGTGCATGTGTGCGGACGCTTTCCGAAAATTTCATCGCGATCGAACCATAAACAAAGGAGATTTTAAGGAATGAATGACCAACAAATTCATAAGGGCTGAGCAGCATTGGAGCAACAACAACAGCAAGACTCGCTACGAGTGCGCGGGTTCAAATCTCGCTGCTGACAATTTAAATTTGAGTTTTATTTTTCAATTATTAATTAATTGTTGTTATTAGACTCTGTACTTTAGAAAAGTACATAGTCTTCTAAGTTTGACGAAAGCGATTTGTGCGTAACAGGCAGAAGGAGTCATCTCCGACCCTATAAAGTATATATATTCTTGATGAGCAACAACAGCCGAGACGATATAGCCATGTTCGTCTGTCCGTCTGTCCGTCCGTATGAACACCTAGATCTCAGAGACTATAAGAGCTAGAGTTACCAAATTTGGTGACAACACTCTTATAGTGTGCAGGCAGATCAATTTTTTTTTTAGATTCTTGCCACGCCCACTTCCGCCCCCCTCAATTCGAAAAAAGCGTATTATAAGAGCTACAGACTTGCCACACTTGGCAGATTTGGTATACATAGAGTGTGCATGTGTGCGGACGCTTTCCGAAAATTTCATCGCGATCGAACCATAAACAAAGGAGATTTTAAGGAATGAATGACCAACAAATTCATAAGGGCTGAGCAGCATTGGAGCAACAGCAACAGCAAGACTCGCTACGAGTGCGCGGGTTCAAATCTCGCTGCTGACAATTTAAATTTGAGTTTTATTTTTCAATTATTAATTAATTGTTGTTATTAGACTCTGTACTTTAAAAAAGTACATAGTCTTCTAAGTTTGACGAAAGCGATTTGTGCGTAACAGGCAGAAGGAGTCATCTCCGACCCTATAAAGTATATATATTCTTGATCAGCATCAACAGCCGAGACGATATAGCCATGTCCGTCTGTCCGTCCGTATGAACACCTAGATCTCAGAGACTATAAGAGCTAGAGTTACCAAATTTGGTGACAACACTCTTATAGTGTGCAGGCGATCAATTTTTTTTTAGATTTTTGCCACGCCCACTTCCGCCCCCCTCAATACGAAAAATGCGTATTATAAGAGCTACAGACTTGCCACACTTGGCAGATTTGGTATACATAGAGTGTGCATGTGTGCGGACGCTTTCCGAAAATTTCATCGCGATCGAACCATAAACAAAGGAGATTTTAAGGAATGAATGACCAACAAATTCATAAGGGCTGAGCAGCATTAGAGCAACAACAACAGCAAGACTCGCTACGAGTGCGCGGGTTCAAATCTCGCTGCTGACAATTTAAATTTGAGTTTTATTTTTCAATTATTAATTAATTGTTGTTATTAGACTCTGTACTTTAAAAAAGTACATAGTCTTCTAAGTTTGACGAAAGCGATTTGTGCGTAACAGGCAGAAGGAGTCATCTCCGACCCTATAAAGTATATATATTCTTGATGAGCATCAACAGCCGAGACGATATAGCCATGTTCGTCTGTCCGTCTGTCCGTCCGTATGAACACCTAGATCTCAGAGACTATAAGAGCTAGAGTTACCAAATTTGGTGACAACACTCTTATAGTGTGCAGGCAGATCAATTTTTTTTTAGATTTTTGCCACGCCCACTTCCGCCCCCTCAATTCGAAAAAAGCGTATTATAAGAGCTACAGACTTGCCACACTTGGCAGATTTGGTATACATAGAGTGTGCATGTGTGCGGACGCTTTCCGAAAATTTCATCGCGATCGAACCATAAACAAAGGAGATTTTAAGGAATGAATGACCAACAAATTCATAAGGGCTGAGCAGCATTGGAGCAACAACAACAGCAAGACTCGCTACGAGTGCGCGGGTTCAAATCTCGCTGCTGACAATTTAAATTTGAGTTTTATTTTTCAATTATTAATTAATTGTTGTTATTAGACTCTGTACTTTAAAAAGTACATAGTCTTCTAAGTTTGACGAAAGCGATTTGTGCGTAACAGGCAGAAGGAGTCATCTCCGACCCTATAAAGTATATATATTCTTGATGAGCAACAACAGCCGAGACGATATAGCCATGTTCGTCTGTCCGTCTGTCCGTCCGTATGAACACCTAGATCTCAGAGACTATAAGAGCTAGAGTTACCAAATTTGGTGACAACACTCTTATAGTGTGCAGGCAGATCAATTTTTTTTTAGATTTTTGCCACGCCCACTTCCGCCCCCTCAATTCGAAAAAAGCGTATTATAAGAGCTACAGACTTGCCACACTTGGCAGATTTGGTATACATAGAGTGTGCATGTGTGCGGACGCTTTCCGAAAATTTCATCGCGATCGAACCATAAACAAAGGAGATTTTAAGGAATGAATGACCAACAAATTCATAAGGGCTGAGCAGCATTGGAGCAACAACAACAGCAAGACTCGCTACGAGTGCGCGGGTTCAAATCTCGCTGCTGACAATTTAAATTTGAGTTTTATTTTTCAATTATTAATTAATTGTTGTTATTAGACTCTGTACTTTAGAAAAGTACATAGTCTTCTAAGTTTGACGAAAGCGATTTGTGCGTAACAGGCAGAAGGAGTCATCTCCGACCCTATAAAGTATATATATTCTTGATGAGCAACAACAGCCGAGACGATATAGCCATGTTCGTCTGTCCGTCTGTCCGTCCGTATGAACACCTAGATCTCAGAGACTATAAGAGCTAGAGTTACCAAATTTGGTGACAACACTCTTATAGTGTGCAGGCAGATCAATTTTTTTTAGATTTTTGCCACGCCCACTTCCGCCCCCCTCAATTCGAAAAAAGCGTATTATAAGAGCTACAGACTTGCCACACTTGGCAGATTTGGTATACATAGAGTGTGCATGTGTGCGGACGCTTTCCGAAAATTTCATCGCGATCGAACCATAAACAAAGGAGATTTTAAGGAATGAATGACCAACAAATTCATAAGGGCTGAGCAGCATTGGAGCAACAACAACAGCAAGACTCGCTACGAGTGCGCGGGTTCAAATCTCGCTGCTGACAATTTAAATTTGAGTTTTATTTTTCAATTATTAATTAATTGTTGTTATTAGACTCTGTACTTTAAAAAAGTACATAGTCTTCTAAGTTTGACGAAAGCGATTTGTGCGTAACAGGCAGAAGGAGTCATCTCCGACCCTATAAAGTATATATATTCTTGATGAGCAACAAGAGCCGAGACGATATAGCCATGTTCGTCTGTCCGTCTGTCCGTCCGTATGAACACCTAGATCTCAGAGACTATAAGAGCTAGAGTTACCAAATTTGGTGACAACACTCTTATAGTGTGCAGGCAGATCAATTTTTTTTTAGATTTTTGCCACGCCCACTTCCGCCCCCTCAATTCGAAAAAAGCGTATTATAAGAGCTACAGACTTGCCACACTTGGCAGATTTGGTATACATAGAGTGTGCATGTGTGCGGACGCTTTCCGAAAATTTCATCGCGATCGAACCATAAACAAAGGAGATTTTAAGGAATGAATGACCAACAAATTCATAAGGGCTGAGCAGCATTGGAGCAACAACAACAGCAAGACTCGCTACGAGTGCGCGGGTTCAAATCTCGCTGCTGACAATTTAAATTT
Organism: Drosophila funebris; assembly: GCA_018901825.1. Classification (NCBI taxonomy): domain Eukaryota; kingdom Metazoa; phylum Arthropoda; class Insecta; order Diptera; family Drosophilidae; genus Drosophila; species Drosophila funebris. Next base: position 9,490 of record JAEIFK010000384.1, on the reverse strand, counting down.
GAGTTTTATTTTTCAATTATTAATTAATTGTTGTTATTAGACTCTGTACTTTAGAAAAGTACATAGTCTTCTAAGTTTGACGAAAGCGATTTGTGCGTAACAGGCAGAAGGAGTCATCTCCGACCCTATAAAGTATATATATTCTTGATGAGCAACAACAGCCGAGACGATATAGCCATGTTCGTCTGTCCGTCTGTCCGTCCGTATGAACACCTAGATCTCAGAGACTATAAGAGCTAGAGTTACCAAATTTGGTGACAACACTCTTATAGTGTGCAGGCAGATCAATTTTTTTTTAGATTCTTGCCACGCCCACTTCCGCCCCCTCAATTCGAAAAAAGCGTATTATAAGAGCTACAGACTTGCCACACTTGGCAGATTTGGTATACATAGAGTGTGCATGTGTGCGGACGCTTTCCGAAAATTTCATCGCGATCGAACCATAAACAAAGGAGATTTTAAGGAATGAATGACCAACAAATTCATAAGGGCTGAGCAGCATTGGAGCAACAGCAACAGCAAGACTCGCTACGAGTGCGCGGGTTCAAATCTCGCTGCTGACAATTTAAATTTGAGTTTTATTTTTCAATTATTAATTAATTGTTGTTATTAGACTCTGTACTTTAAAAAAGTACATAGTCTTCTAAGTTTGACGAAAGCGATTTGTGCGTAACAGGCAGAAGGAGTCATCTCCGACCCTATAAAGTATATATATTCTTGATGAGCAACAACAGCCGAGACGATATAGCCATGTTCGTCTGTCCGTCTGTCCGTCCGTATGAACACCTAGATCTCAGAGACTATAAGAGCTAGAGTTACCAAATTTGGTGACAACACTCTTATAGTGTGCAGGCAGATCAATTTTTTTGTTAGATTTTTGCCACGCCCACTTCCGCCCCCTCAATTCGAAAAAAGCGTATTATAAGAGCTACAGACTTGCCACACTTGGCAGATTTGGTATACATAGAGTGTGCATGTGTGCGGACGCTTTCCGAAAATTTCATCGCGATCGAACCATAAACAAAGGAGATTTTAAGGAATGAATGACCAACAAATTCATAAGGGCTGAGCAGCATTGGAGCAACAACAACAGCAAGACTCGCTACGAGTGCGCGGGTTCAAATCTCGCTGCTGACAATTTAAATTTGAGTTTTATTTTTCAATTATTAATTAATTGTTGTTATTAGACTCTGTACTTTAGAAAAGTACATAGTCTTCTAAGTTTGACGAAAGCGATTTGTGCGTAACAGGCAGAAGGAGTCATCTCCGACCCTATAAAGTATATATATTCTTGATGAGCAACAACAGCCGAGACGATATAGCCATGTTCGTCTGTCCGTCTGTCCGTCCGTATGAACACCTAGATCTCAGAGACTATAAGAGCTAGAGTTACCAAATTTGGTGACAACACTCTTATAGTGTGCAGGCAGATCAATTTTTTTTTTAGATTCTTGCCACGCCCACTTCCGCCCCCTCAATTCGAAAAAAAGCGTATTATAAGAGCTACAGACTTGCCACACTTGGCAGATTTGGTATACATAGAGTGTGCATGTGTGCGGACGCTTTCCGAAAATTTCATCGCGATCGAACCATAAACAAAGGAGATTTTAAGGAATGAATGACCAACAAATTCATAAGGGCTGAGCAGCATTGGAGCAACAACAACAGCAAGACTCGCTACGAGTGCGCGGGTTCAAATCTCGCTGCTGACAATTTAAATTTGAGTTTTATTTTTCAATTATTAATTAATTGTTGTTATTAGACTCTGTACTTTAAAAAAGTACATAGTCTTCTAAGTTTGACGAAAGCGATTTGTGCGTAACAGGCAGAAGGAGTCATCTCCGACCCTATAAAGTATATATATTCTTGATGAGCATCAACAGCCGAGACGATATAGCCATGTTCGTCTGTCCGTCTGTCCGTCCGTATGAACACCTAGATCTCAGAGACTATAAGAGCTAGAGTTACCAAATTTGGTGACAACACTCTTATAGTGTGCAGGCAGATCAATTTTTTTTTAGATTTTTGCCACGCCCACTTCCGCCCCCTCAATTCGAAAAAAGCGTATTATAAGAGCTACAGACTTGCCACACTTGGCAGATTTGGTATACATAGAGTGTGCATGTGTGCGGACGCTTTCCGAAAATTTCATCGCGATCGAACCATAAACAAAGGAGATTTTAAGGAATGAATGACCAACAAATTCATAAGGGCTGAGCAGCATTGGAGCAACAACAACAGCAAGACTCGCTACGAGTGCGCGGGTTCAAATCTCGCTGCTGACAATTTAAATTTGAGTTTTATTTTTCAATTATTAATTAATTGTTGTTATTAGACTCTGTACTTTAAAAAAGTACATAGTCTTCTAAGTTTGACGAAAGCGATTTGTGCGTAACAGGCAGAAGGAGTCATCTCCGACCCTATAAAGTATATATATTCTTGATGAGCAACAACAGCCGAGACGATATAGCCATGTTCGTCTGTCCGTCTGTCCGTCCGTATGAACACCTAGATCTCAGAGACTATAAGAGCTAGAGTTACCAAATTTGGTGACAACACTCTTATAGTGTGCAGGCAGATCAATTTTTTTTTTAGATTCTTGCCACGCCCACTTCCGCCCCCTCAATTCGAAAAAAGCGTATTATAAGAGCTACAGACTTGCCACACTTGGCAGATTTGGTATACATAGAGTGTGCATGTGTGCGGACGCTTTCCGAAAATTTCATCGCGATCGAACCATAAACAAAGGAGATTTTAAGGAATGAATGACCAACAAATTCATAAGGGCTGAGCAGCATTGGAGCAACAGCAACAGCAAGACTCGCTACGAGTGCGCGGGTTCAAATCTCGCTGCTGACAATTTAAATTTGAGTTTTATTTTTCAATTATTAATTAATTGTTGTTATTAGACTCTGTACTTTAAAAAAGTACATAGTCTTCTAAGTTTGACGAAAGCGATTTGTGCGTAACAGGCAGAAGGAGTCATCTCCGACCCTATAAAGTATATATATTCTTGATCAGCATCAACAGCCGAGACGATATAGCCATGTCCGTCTGTCCGTCTGTCCGTCCGTATGAACACCTAGATCTCAGAGACTATAAGAGCTAGAGTTACCAAATTTGGTGACAACACTCTTATAGTGTGCAGGCAGATCAATTTTTTTTTAGATTTTTGCCACGCCCACTTCCGCCCCCTCAATTCGAAAAAAGCGTATTATAAGAGCTACAGACTTGCCACACTTGGCAGATTTGGTATACATAGAGTGTGCATGTGTGCGGACGCTTTCCGAAAATTTCATCGCGATCGAACCATAAACAAAGGAGATTTTAAGGAATGAATGACCAACAAATTCATAAGGGCTGAGCAGCATTGGAGCAACAACAACAGCAAGACTCGCTACGAGTGCGCGGGTTCAAATCTCGCTGCTGACAATTTAAATTTGAGTTTTATTTTTCAATTATTAATTAATTGTTGTTATTAGACTCTGTACTTTAGAAAAGTACATAGTCTTCTAAGTTTGACGAAAGCGATTTGTGCGTAACAGGCAGAAGGAGTCATCTCCGACCCTATAAAGTATATATATTCTTGATGAGCAACAACAGCCGAGACGATATAGCCATGTTCGTCTGTCCGTCTGTCCGTCCGTATGAACACCTAGATCTCAGAGACTATAAGAGCTAGAGTTACCAAATTTGGTGACAACACTCTTATAGTGTGCAGGCAGATCAATTTTTTTTTTAGATTTTTGCCACGCCCACTTCCGCCCCCTCAATTCGAAAAAAGCGTATTATAAGAGCTACAGACTTGCCACACTTGGCAGATTTGGTATACATAGAGTGTGCATGTGTGCGGACGCTTTCCGAAAATTTCATCGCGATCGAACCATAAACAAAGGAGATTTTAAGGAATGAATGACCAACAAATTCATAAGGGCTGAGCAGCATTGGAGCAACAACAACAGCAAGACTCGCTACGAGTGCGCGGGTTCAAATCTCGCTGCTGACAATTTAAATTTGAGTTTTATTTTTCAATTATTAATTAATTGTTGTTATTAGACTCTGTACTTTAGAAAAGTACATAGTCTTCTAAGTTTGACGAAAGCGATTTGTGCGTAACAGGCAGAAGGAGTCATCTCCGACCCTATAAAGTATATATATTCTTGATGAGCAACAACAGCCGAGACGATATAGCCATGTTCGTCTGTCCGTCTGTCCGTCCGTATGAACACCTAGATCTCAGAGACTATAAGAGCTAGAGTTACCAAATTTGGTGACAACACTCTTATAGTGTGCAGGCAGATCAATTTTTTTTTAGATTCTTGCCACGCCCACTTCCGCCCCCTCAATTCGAAAAAAAGCGTATTATAAGAGCTACAGACTTGCCACACTTGGCAGATTTGGTATACATAGAGTGTGCATGTGTGCGGACGCTTTCCGAAAATTTCATCGCGATCGAACCATAAACAAAGGAGATTTTAAGGAATGAATGACCAACAAATTCATAAGGGCTGAGCAGCATTGGAGCAACAGCAACAGCAAGACTCGCTACGAGTGCGCGGGTTCAAATCTCGCTGCTGACAATTTAAATTTGAGTTTTATTTTTCAATTATTAATTAATTGTTGTTATTAGACTCTGTACTTTAAAAAAGTACATAGTCTTCTAAGTTTGACGAAAGCGATTTGTGCGTAACAGGCAGAAGGAGTCATCTCCGACCCTATAAAGTATATATATTCTTGATCAGCATCAACAGCCGAGACGATATAGCCATGTCCGTCTGTCCGTCCGTATGAACACCTAGATCTCAGAGACTATAAGAGCTAGAGTTACCAAATTTGGTGACAACACTCTTATAGTGTGCAGGCGATCAATTTTTTTTTAGATTTTTGCCACGCCCACTTCCGCCCCCCTCAATACGAAAAATGCGTATTATAAGAGCTACAGACTTGCCACACTTGGCAGATTTGGTATACATAGAGTGTGCATGTGTGCGGACGCTTTCCGAAAATTTCATCGCGATCGAACCATAAACAAAGGAGATTTTAAGGAATGAATGACCAACAAATTCATAAGGGCTGAGCAGCATTAGAGCAACAACAACAGCAAGACTCGCTACGAGTGCGCGGGTTCAAATCTCGCTGCTGACAATTTAAATTTGAGTTTTATTTTTCAATTATTAATTAATTGTTGTTATTAGACTCTGTACTTTAGAAAAGTACATAGTCTTCTAAGTTTGACGAAAGCGATTTGTGCGTAACAGGCAGAAGGAGTCATCTCCGACCCTATAAAGTATATATATTCTTGATGAGCAACAAGAGCCGAGACGATATAGCCATGTTCGTCTGTCCGTCTGTCCGTCCGTATGAACACCTAGATCTCAGAGACTATAAGAGCTAGAGTTACCAAATTTGGTGACAACACTCTTATAGTGTGCAGGCAGATCAATTTTTTTTTAGATTTTTGCCACGCCCACTTCCGCCCCCTCAATTCGAAAAAAGCGTATTATAAGAGCTACAGACTTGCCACACTTGGCAGATTTGGTATACATAGAGTGTGCATGTGTGCGGACGCTTTCCGAAAATTTCATCGCGATCGAACCATAAACAAAGGAGATTTTAAGGAATGAATGACCAACAAATTCATAAGGGCTGAGCAGCATTGGAGCAACAACAACAGCAAGACTCGCTACGAGTGCGCGGGTTCAAATCTCGCTGCTGACAATTTAAATTTGAGTTTTATTTTTCAATTATTAATTAATTGTTGTTATTAGACTCTGTACTTTAGAAAAGTACATAGTCTTCTAAGTTTGACGAAAGCGATTTGTGCGTAACAGGCAGAAGGAGTCATCTCCGACCCTATAAAGTATATATATTCTTGATGAGCAACAACAGCCGAGACGATATAGCCATGTTCGTCTGTCCGTCTGTCCGTCCGTATGAACACCTAGATCTCAGAGACTATAAGAGCTAGAGTTACCAAATTTGGTGACAACACTCTTATAGTGTGCAGGCAGATCAATTTTTTTTTTAGATTCTTGCCACGCCCACTTCCGCCCCCCTCAATTCGAAAAAAGCGTATTATAAGAGCTACAGACTTGCCACACTTGGCAGATTTGGTATACATAGAGTGTGCATGTGTGCGGACGCTTTCCGAAAATTTCATCGCGATCGAACCATAAACAAAGGAGATTTTAAGGAATGAATGACCAACAAATTCATAAGGGCTGAGCAGCATTGGAGCAACAGCAACAGCAAGACTCGCTACGAGTGCGCGGGTTCAAATCTCGCTGCTGACAATTTAAATTTGAGTTTTATTTTTCAATTATTAATTAATTGTTGTTATTAGACTCTGTACTTTAAAAAAGTACATAGTCTTCTAAGTTTGACGAAAGCGATTTGTGCGTAACAGGCAGAAGGAGTCATCTCCGACCCTATAAAGTATATATATTCTTGATCAGCATCAACAGCCGAGACGATATAGCCATGTCCGTCTGTCCGTCCGTATGAACACCTAGATCTCAGAGACTATAAGAGCTAGAGTTACCAAATTTGGTGACAACACTCTTATAGTGTGCAGGCGATCAATTTTTTTTTAGATTTTTGCCACGCCCACTTCCGCCCCCTCAATACGAAAAATGCGTATTATAAGAGCTACAGACTTGCCACACTTGGCAGATTTGGTATACATAGAGTGTGCATGTGTGCGGACGCTTTCCGAAAATTTCATCGCGATCGAACCATAAACAAAGGAGATTTTAAGGAATGAATGACCAACAAATTCATAAGGGCTGAGCAGCATTAGAGCAACAACAACAGCAAGACTCGCTACGAGTGCGCGGGTTCAAATCTCGCTGCTGACAATTTAAATTTGAGTTTTATTTTTCAATTATTAATTAATTGTTGTTATTAGACTCTGTACTTTAGAAAAGTACATAGTCTTCTAAGTTTGACGAAAGCGATTTGTGCGTAACAGGCAGAAGGAGTCATCTCCGACCCTATAAAGTATATATATTCTTGATGATCAACAAGAGCCGAGACGATATAGCCATGTTCGTCTGTCCGTCTGTCCGTCCGTATGAACACCTAGATCTCAGAGACTATAAGAGCTAGAGTTACCAAATTTGGTGACAACACTCTTATAGTGTGCAGGCAGATCAATTTTTTTTTTAGATTTTTGCCACGCCCACTTCCGCCCCCTCAATTCGAAAAAAGCGTATTATAAGAGCTACAGACTTGCCACACTTGGCAGATTTGGTATACATAGAGTGTGCATGTGTGCGGACGCTTTCCGAAAATTTCATCGCGATCGAACCATAAACAAAGGAGATTTTAAGGAATGAATGACCAACAAATTCATAAGGGCTGAGCAGCATTGGAGCAACAACAACAGCAAGACTCGCTACGAGTGCGCGGGTTCAAATCTCGCTGCTGACAATTTAAATTTGAGTTTTATTTTTCAATTATTAATTAATTGTTGTTATTAGACTCTGTACTTTAGAAAAGTACATAGTCTTCTAAGTTTGACGAAAGCGATTTGTGCGTAACAGGCAGAAGGAGTCATCTCCGACCCTATAAAGTATATATATTCTTGATGAGCAACAACAGCCGAGACGATATAGCCATGTTCGTCTGTCCGTCTGTCCGTCCGTATGAACACCTAGATCTCAGAGACTATAAGAGCTAGAGTTACCAAATTTGGTGACAACACTCTTATAGTGTGCAGGCAGATCAATTTTTTTTTTAGATTCTTGCCACGCCCACTTCCGCCCCCTCAATTCGAAAAAAAGCGTATTATAAGAGCTACAGACTTGCCACACTTGGCAGATTTGGTATACATAGAGTGTGCATGTGTGCGGACGCTTTCCGAAAATTTCATCGCGATCGAACCATAAACAAAGGAGATTTTAAGGAATGAATGACCAACAAATTCATAAGGGCTGAGCAGCATTGGAGCAACAGCAACAGCAAGACTCGCTACGAGTGCGCGGGTTCAAATCTCGCTGCTGACAATTTAAATTTGAGTTTTATTTTTCAATTATTAATTAATTGTTGTTATTAGACTCTGTACTTTAAAAAAGTACATAGTCTTCTAAGTTTGACGAAAGCGATTTGTGCGTAACAGGCAGAAGGAGTCATCTCCGACCCTATAAAGTATATATATTCTTGATCAGCATCAACAGCCGAGACGATATAGCCATGTCCGTCTGTCCGTCCGTATGAACACCTAGATCTCAGAGACTATAAGAGCTAGAGTTACCAAATTTGGTGACAACACTCTTATAGTGTGCAGGCGATCAATTTTTTTTAGATTTTTGCCACGCCCACTTCCGCCCCCTCAATACGAAAAATGCGTATTATAAGAGCCTACAGCCTTCCCACCTTGGGGAGTTTGGGTAAAAAAAGGGGGGGGGGGGGGGGGGCCTTTCCGAAAATTTTTATCGGGATCAAACCATAAACAAAGGAGATTTTAAGGAATGAATGACCAACAAATTCATAAGGGCTGAGCAGCATTAGAGCAACAACAACAGCAAGACTCGCTACGAGTGCGCGGGTTCAAATCTCGCTGCTGACAATTTAAATTTGAGTTTTATTTTTCAATTATTAATTAATTGTTGTTATTAGACTCTGTACTTTAGAAAAGTACATAGTCTTCTAAGTTTGACGAAAGCGATTTGTGCGTAACAGGCAGAAGGAGTCATCTCCGACCCTATAAAGTATATATATTCTTGATGAGCAACAACAGCCGAGACGATATAGCCATGTTCGTCTGTCCGTCTGTCCGTCCGTATGAACACCTAGATCTCAGAGACTATAAGAGCTAGAGTTACCAAATTTGGTGACAACACTCTTATAGTGTGCAGGCAGATCAATTTTTTTTTAGATTCTTGCCACGCCCACTTCCGCCCCCTCAATTCGAAAAAAGCGTATTATAAGAGCTACAGACTTGCCACACTTGGCAGATTTGGTATACATAGAGTGTGCATGTGTGCGGACGCTTTCCGAAAATTTCATCGCGATCGAACCATAAACAAAGGAGATTTTAAGGAATGAATGACCAACAAATTCATAAGGGCTGAGCAGCATTGGAGCAACAACAACAGCAAGACTCGCTACGAGTGCGCGGGTTCAAATCTCGCTGCTGACAATTTAAATTTGAGTTTTATTTTTCAATTATTAATTAATTGTTGTTATTAGACTCTGTACTTTAGAAAAAGTACATAGTCTTCTAAGTTTGACGAAAGCGATTTGTGCGTAACAGGCAGAAGGAGTCATCTCCGACCCTATAAAGTATATATATTCTTGATGAGCAACAACAGCCGAGACGATATAGCCATGTTCGTCTGTCCGTCTGTCCGTCCGTATGAACACCTAGATCTCAGAGACTATAAGAGCTAGAGTTACCAAATTTGGTGACAACACTCTTATAGTGTGCAGGCAGATCAATTTTTTTTTAGATTTTTGCCACGCCCACTTCCGCCCCCTCAATTCGAAA
>JAEIFK010000383.1:0-33958 GCA_018901825.1 Drosophila funebris | reverse complement strand
AATCAGAATTTTTTTGCCATTTTTTGACAAATCTGATTTTTTGTCGAAAAAAAAACGTTATTTTGCCATTTTTTGACAAATCTGACTTTTTACGAAAAAACCGTTTGCCATTTTTTGGACAAATCTGATTTTTGTCGAAAAAACAGTTATTTTGCCATTTTTTGACAAATCTGATTTTTGTCGAAAAAAACCGTTATTTTGAAAACACAAATTGATTTTTTGTCGAAAAAAAAAAAACCGATTTTGCCATTTTTTGGACAAATCTGATTTTTGTCGAAAAAAACCAGTTATTTTGCCATTTTTTTTTTTTTTTTGTCGAAAATACCGATATTTAAAAATCTGACTTTATGAAAAAAATTTTTTTTTTGCCAATTTTTGACAAATCTGATTTTTGTTGAAAAAAAACGTTATTTTGACATTTTTTGGCAAATCTGAATTTTTACGAAAAAAACCGTTTGCCATTTTTGGACAAATTTGATTTCTGTCGAAAAAAAACTGTTATTTTGACATTTTTTTAAAAATCTGATTTTGTCGAAAAAAACCGTTATTTTGCCATTTTTTGACAAATCTGAATTTATGCGTTTTTTTTACCATTTTTTGACAAATCTGAATTTTTAGGTCTTTTGACATTTTTTGACAAATCTGATTTATATTGAAAAAAAAAAAAACGTTATTTTGCCATTTTTTAAAAATCTGATTTTTTTCGAAAAAAACCGTTTTTTGCCATTTTTTGACAAATCTGAATTTTTACGTTTTTTTTTGCCATTTTTTGACAAATCTGATTTTTGTTGAAAAAAAAACGTTATTTTGACCATTTTTTGGCAAATCTGAATTTTTACGAAAAAACCGTTTGCCATTTTTGGATCAAATCTGATTTTTGTCGAAAAAAACGTTATTTTGCCATTTTTTTGACAAATCTGAATTTTTACGAAAAAATTTTGCCATTTTTTGACAAATCTGATTTTTGTTGAAAAAAAAAACGTTATTTTGACATTTTTCGGCAAATCTGAATTTTTACGAAAAAACCGTTGCCATTTTTGGACAAATTTGATTTTTGTCGAAAAAAAACTGTATTTTGACATTTTTTTAAAAATCTGAATCTGACTTTGTTTTTTTTTGACAAATCTGAAAAAAAAAACGTTATTTTGCCATTTTTTGACAAATCTGAATTTTTTTTTTTTGCCATTTTTTGACAAATCTGATTTTTGTTGAAAAAAAAACGTTATTTTGACATTTTTTGGCAAATCTGAATTTTTACGAAAAAATTTTTTGCCATTTTTGGACAAATCTGATTTTTGTCGAAAAAAAAACGTTATTTTGACATTTTTGGCAAATCTGAATTTTTACGAAAAAAACCGTTTTTTGCCATTTTTTGACAAATCTGATTTTTGTCGAAAAAAAACCGTTATTTTGCCATTTTTTGACAAATCTGAATTTTGAAACGAAAAACGTTATTTTTGCCATTTTTTGACAAATCTGACTTTTGTCGAAAAAACCGTTATTTTGCCATTTTTTGACAAATCTGAAGTTTTAGGTTTTTTTTTGACATTTTTTGACAAATCTGATTTTTATTGAAAAAAAAAACGTTATTTTGACCTTTTTTGGCAAATCTAAATTTTTACGAAAAAACCGTTTGCCATTTTTGGACAAATCTGATTTTTGTCGAAAAAAACGTTACTTTTGCCTTTTTTTTGACAAATCTGAATTTTTACGTTTTTTTTTCCATTTTTTGACAAATCTGATTTTTGTTGAAAAAAAAACGTTATTTTGACATTTTTTGGCAAATCTGAATTTTTACGAAAAAACCGTTTGCCATTTTTAGACAAATCTTATTTTTGTCGAAAAAAAAACCGGTATTTTGCCATTTTATCACAAATCTGAATTTTGACGAAAAACCGTTATTTTTGCCATTTTTTGACAAATCTGACTTTTGTCGAGAAAAACCGTTATTTTGCCATTTTTTGACAAATCTGAAGTTTTAGGTTTTTTTTTGCACATTTTTTGACAAATCTGATTTTTATTGAAAAAAAAACGTTATTTTGACATTTTTTGGCAAATCTGAATTTTTACGAAAAAACCGTTTGCCATTTTTGGACAAATCTGATTTTTGTCGAAAAAAACGTTATTTTGCCATTTTTTTGACAAATCTGAATTTTTACGTTTTTTTTTTTTGCCATTTTTTGACAAATCTGATTTTTGTTGAAAAAAAACGTTATTTTGACATTTTTTGGCAAATCTGAATTTTTACGAAAAAACCGTTTGCCATTTTTAGGACAAATCTGATTTTTGTCGAAAAAAAACGTTATTTTGCCATTTTTTCACAAATCTGAATTTTGACGAAAAAACCGTATTTTTGCCATTTTTTGACAAATCTGACTTTTGTTCGAAAAAACCGTTATTTTGCCATTTTTTGACAAATCTGAATTTTTACGTTTTTTTTTGCCATTTTTTGACAAATCTGATTTTTTCTGTAAAAAAACGTTATTTTGACATTTTTTGCGGAAAATCTGAATTTTTACGAAAAAACCGTTTGCCATTTTTGGACAAATCTGATTTTTGTCGAAAAAAAACGTTTGCCATTTTTTGACAAATCTTTTTTAAAATCTTATTTTGACAAATTTTTTGTCGAAAACAACCGGTATTTTGCCATTTTTTGTCAAATCTGAATTTTTACGTTTTTTTTTGCCATTTTTGACAAATCTGATTTTTGTCGAAAAAAAACGTTATTTTGCCATTTTTTTGACAAATCTGAATTTTTACGTTTTTTTTGCCATTTTTTGACAAATCGGATTTTTGTTGAAAAAAAACGTTGTTTTGACATTTTTTGGCAAATCTGATTTTTTCGAAAAAACCGTTGTTTTGCCATTTTTTTGAGAAAAATGGACTTATTCGGTTTTTTTTCATTTATTGACAAATCTGATTTTTGTTGAAAAAAACGTTATTTTGACATTTTTTGGCAAATCTGAATTTTTACGAAAAAACCGTTGCCATTTTTGGACAAATCTTATTTTTGTCGAAAAAAACTGTATTTTGTCATTTTTTTTAAAAAATCGGACTTTTGTTGAAAACAACCGCTATTTTGCCGTTTTTTGTCAAATCTGAATTTTTACGATTTTTTGACAAACTACTTTTGTCGAAAAAACCGTTATTTTGCCATTTTTTGACAAATCTGAAGTTTTAGGTTTTTTTTTTGACATTTTTTGACAAATCTGATTTTTATTGAAAAAAAAAACGTTATTTTGACCTTTTTTGGCAAATCTAAATTTTTACGAAAAAACCGTTTGACATTTTTGGACAAATCTGATTTTTGTCGAAAAAAACGTTACTTTTGCCTTTTTTTTGACAAATCTGAATTTTTACGTTATTTTTTTTGCCATTTTTTGACAAATCGGATTTTTGTTGCAAAAAAAACGTTGTTTTGACATTTTTTGGCAAATCTGAAATTTTACGAAAAAACCGTTTGCCATTTTTGGACAAATCTGATTTTTGTCGAAAAAAAACCACGTATTTTGCCATTTTTTGACAAATCTGATTTTTTCGAAAAAACCGTTGTTTTGCCATTTTTTGACAAAAATTGACATATTCGGTTTTTTTTTTTTTTTTTCATTTTTTGACAAATCGGATTTTTGTTGCAAAAAAAACGTTGTTTTGACATTTTTTGGCAAATCTGAAATTTTACGAAAAAACCGTTTGCCATTTTTTGACAAATCTGACTTTTGTCGAGAAAACCGTTATTTTTCCATTTTTTGACAAACCTGAATTTTTACGTTTTTTTTGACATTATTTGACAAATCTGATTTTTATTGAAAAAAAAACGTTATTTTGACATTTTTTGGCAAATCTGAATTTTTACGAAAAAACCGTTGCCATTTTTGGACAAATCTGATTTTTGTCGAAAAAAACGTTACTTTGCCATTTTTTGACAAATCTGAAGTTTTACGTTTTTTTGACATTTTTTGACAAATCTGATTTTTGTTTAAAAAAAAAAACGTTATTTTGACATTTTTTGGCAAATCTGAATTTTTACGAAAAAACCGTTTGCCATTTTTGAAATATCTGACTTTTGTCAAAAAACCGTTATTTTGCCATTTTTTGACAAATCTGAATTTATACGTTTTTTGACATTTTTTAACAAATATGATTTTTATTGAAAAAAAAAACGTTATTTTGACATTTTTTGGCAAATCTGAATTTTTACGAAAAAACCGTTTCTGAATCTGAATTTTTACGTTTTTTTTTTTGCAATTTTTGACAAATCTGATTTTTGTTGAAAAAAAAACGTTATTTTGACATTTTTTGGAAAATCTGAATTTTTACGAAAAAACAGTTTGCCATTTTTCCACAAATCTGATTTTTGTCGAAAAAAACCGTTATTTTGACATTTTTTTACAAATCTGATTTTTTCGAAAAAACCGTTGTTTTGCCATTTTTTTGACAAAAATGGACTTTTTCTTTTCTTTTTTTTTTTTTTTGCCATTTTTTGACAAATCTGATTTTTGTTGAAAAAAAACGTTATTTTGACATTTTTGGCAAATCTGAATTTTTACGAAAAAACCGTTTGCCATTTTTCGACAAATCTGATTTTTGTCGAAAAAACCATTATTTTTGCCATTTTTTGACAAATCTGACTTTTGTCGAAAAAACCGTTATTTTGCCATTTTTTGACAAATCTGAATTTTTACGTTTTTCTTGCCATTTTTTGACAAATCTGATTTTAGTTGAAAAAAAAAACGTTATTTTGACATTTTTTGGCAAATCTGAATTTTTACGAAAACTTTTTTTTTGCCATTTTTTGACAAATCATATTTTTGTCGAAAAAAAAAACGTTATTTTTCCATTTGTTGACAAATCTGAATTATTACGAAAAACCCGTTTTCCATTTTTGGACAAATCTGATTTTTGTCGAAAAAAAACTGTATTTTGCCATTTTTTGACATATCTGACTTTTGTCGAAAAAACCAGATATTTTGCCATTTTTTAACAAATCTGCTTTTTGTCGAAAAAAACCCAGTTTTTTTGCCATTTTTTGACAAATCTGAATTTTTAGGTTTTTTTTGCCATTTTTTGACAAATCTGATTTTTGTCGAAAAAAAAACGGTATTTTGCCATTTTTTAATTTTGAAGTGACACATCTGATTTGTGTCGAAAAAAAACGTTATTTTGCCATTTTTTTAACAAATCTGATTTTTGAAGAAAAAGTTTTTTTTGCCAATTTTTGGACAAATCTGATTTTTGTCGAAAAAATAACGTTATTTTGCCACTTTTTGACAAATCTGAATTTTTTTTTTTGCCATTTTTTGACAAATCTGATTTTTGTTGAAAAAAAAAACGTTATTTTAATATTTTTTGGCAAATCTGAATTTTTACGAAAAAACCGTTTTCCATTTTTTGACAAATCTGATTTTTGTCGAAAAAAAACGTTATTTTGCCATTTTTTACCACATCTGATTTTTGACGAAAAATTTTTTTGGCAATTTTTTGACAAATCTGATTTTTGTCGAAAAATAACGTTATTTTGCCACTTTTTGACAAATCTGAAATTTTTTTTTTTGACATTTTTTGACAAATCTGATTTTTGCTGAAAAAAAAAACGTTATTTTGACATTTTTTGGCAAATCTGAATTTTTACGAAAAAACCGTTTGCCATTTTTGGACAAATCTGATTTTTGTCGAAAAAAACCGTTATTTTGCCATTTTTTGACAAATCTGAATTTTTACGTTTTTTTTGCCATTTTTTGACAAATCTGATTTTTGTTGAAAAAAAAAACGTTATTTTGACATTTTTAATGAAAAACCATTTTTTTTGACAAATCTGACTTTTGTCGAAAAAAAACATTATTTTGCCATTTTTTGACAAATCTGAATTTTTACGTAATTTTTTTTGCCATTTTTTGACAAATCGGATTTTTGTTGAAAAAAAAAACGTTATTTTGACATTTTTTGGCAAATCTGAATTTTTACGAAAAAACCGTTTGCCATTTTTTGGACAAATCTGATTTTTGTCGAAAAAACACTTATTTTGCCATTTTTTTGACAAATCTGAATTTTTACGTTTTTTTTTTTCCATTTTTTGACAAATCTGATTTTTGTTGAAAAAAACGTTATTTTGACATTTTTTGGCAAATCTGAATTTTTACGAAAAAACCGTTTGCCATTTTTGGACAAATCTGATTTTTGTCGAAAAAAAAAACGGTATTTTGCCATTTTATCACAAATCTGAATTTTGACGAAAAACCGTTATTTTTGCCATTTTTTTAAAAATCTGACTTTTGTCGAAAAAAACCGTTATTTTGCCATTTTTTGACAAATCTGAATTTTTAAAGGTCTTTTTTGCCATTTTTTGACAAATCTGATTTTTGTTGAAAAAAACAAAATTGTTATTTTATTTGACATTTTTTGACAAATCGAAATTTTTTTTTTTGACAAATCTGAATTTTTACGAAAAAACGTTTTTTTGCCATTTTTTGACAAATCTGATTTTTTTTCGAAAAAAAACGTTATTTTGCCATTTTTTGACAAATCTGAATTTTTACGTTTTTTTTTTTTGCCATTTTTTGACAAATCTGATTTTTGTTGAAAAAAAACGTTATTTTGACATTTTTTGGCAAATCTGAATTTTTACGAAAAAAACCGTTTGCCATTTTTGGACAAATCTGATTTTTGTCGAAAAAAAACGTTATTTTGCCATTTTTTTGACAAATCTGAATTTTTACGATTTTTTTTTTGCCATTTTTTGACAAATCTGATTTTTGTTGAAAAAAAAACGTTATTTTGCCATTTTTTGGCAAATCTGAATTTTTACGAAAAAACCGTTATTTTTGCCATTTTTTGACAAAATCTGATTTTTGTCGAAAAAACCATTATTTTGCCATTTTTTGACAAATCTGATTTTTATTGAAAAAAAAACGTTATTTTGACATTTTTTGGCAAATCTGAATTTTTACGAAAAAAACCGTTTGCCATTTTTGGACAAATCTGATTTTTGTCGAAAAAAACGTTATTTTGCCATTTTTTTGACAAATCTGAATTTTTACGTTTTTTTTTTTTGCCATTTTTTGACAAATCTGATTTTTGTTGAAAAAAAAACGTTATTTTGACATTTTTTGGCAAATCTGAATTTTTACGAAAAAACCGTTTGCCATTTTTGGACAAATCTGATTTTTGTCGAAAAAAAAACTGTATTTTGCCATTTTTTTTAAAAATCTGACTTTTGTCGAAAAAAACCGTTATTTTGCCATTTTTTGACAAATCTGAATTTTGATGCGTTTTTTTTTTGCCATTTTTTGACAAATCGGATTTTTGTTGAAAAAAAAAGTTATTTTGACATTTTTTGGAAAATCTGAATTTTTACGAAAAAACCGTTTGCCATTTTTGGACAAATCTGATTTTTGTCGAAAAAAAACTGTATTTTGCCATTTTTTTTTTAAATCTGACTTTTTGTCGAAAAAACCGGTATTTTGCCATTTTTTGACAAATCTGAATTTTTCGAAAACGTTTTTTTGCCATTTTTTGACAAATCTGATTTTTGTCGAAAAAAAACGTTACTTTGCCATTTTTTGACAAATCTGAATTTTGTAAAACGTTTTTTTTGCCATTTTTTGACAAATCGGATTTTTGTTGAAAAAAAAACGTTGTTTTGCCATTTTTTGACAAATCTGATTTTTTCGAAAAAACCGTTGTTTTGCCATTTTTTTGACAAAAATGGACTTATTCGGTTTTTTTTTCCATTTTTTGACAAATCTGATTTTTGTTGAAAAAAACGTTATTTTGACATTTTTTGGCAAATCTGAATTTTTACGAAAAAAACCGTTCGCCATTTTTGGACAAATCTTATTTTTGTCGAAAAAAAAACGGTATTTTGCCATTTTTTTACAAATCTGACTTTTGTCGAAAAAACCGTTATTTTGCCGTTTTTGCAAATCTGAATTTTGACGTTTTTTTTGCCATTTTTTGACAAATCTGACTTTTGTCGAGAAAACCGTTATTTTGCCATTTTTTGACAAATCTGAAGTTTTAGGTTTTTTTTTGACATTTTTTGACAAATCTGATTTTTATTGAAAAAAAACGTTATTTTGACCTTTTTTGGCAAATCTAAATTTTTACGAAAAAACCGTTTGCCATTTTTGGACAAATCTGATTTTTGTCGAAAAAAACGTTACTTTCCCTTTTTTTGACAAATCTGAATTTTTACGTTTTTTTTTTTGCCATTTTTTGACAAATCTGATTTTTGTTGAAAAAAAAACGTTATTTTGACATTTTTTGGAAAATCTGAATTTTTACGAAAAAACCGTTTGCCATTTTCATTGACAAATCTGATTTTTGTCGAAAAAAAACAGTATTTTGCCATTTTTTGACAAATCTGAATTTTGACGAAAAAACCATTATTTTTGCCATTTTTTTGACAAATCTGACTTTTGTCGAAAAAACCGTTATTTTGCCATTTTTTGACATATCTGAATTTTTACGTTTTTTTTTGCCATTTTTTGACAAATCTGATTTTTGTTGAAAAAAAACGTTATTTTGACATTTTTTGGCAAATCTGAATTTTTACGAAAAAACCGTTTGCCATTTTTTGACAAATCTGATTTTTGTCGAAAAAAACCGTTATTTTGCCATTTTTTTGACAAAATCTGAATTTTTACGTTTTTTTTTGCCATTTTTTGACAAATCTGATTTTTGTTGAAAAAAAAACGTTATTTTGACATTTTTTGGAAAATCTGAATTTTTACGAAAAAACCGTTTGCCATTTTTGGACAAATCTGATTTTTGTCGAAAAAAAAACGTTATTTTGCCATTTTTTGACAAATCTGAATTTTTACGAAAAACCGTTATTTTTGCCATTTTTTGACAAATCTGATTTTTGTTGAAAAAAAACGTTATTTTGACATTTTTTGGACAAATCTGAAGTTTTGGTTTTCGAAAAAACCGTTTGCCATTTTTGGACAAATCTGATTTTTATTGAAAAAAACGTATTTTGACTTTTTGGAAAATCTGAATTTTTACGTTATTTTGCCATTTTTGGACAAATCTGATTTTTTGTCGAAAAAAACCGTTATTTTGCCATTTTTTGACAAATCTGAATTTTAAAAAATTTTTTTGCCATTTTTTGACAAATCTGATTTTTGTTGAAAAAAAAACGTTATTTTGACATTTTTTGACAAATCTGATTTTTGTCGAAAAAAACCGTTATTTTGCCATTTTTTGACAAATCTGAATTTTGACGAAAAACCGTTATTTTTGCCATTTTTTGACAAATCTGATTTTTGTCGAAAAAACCGTTATTTTGCCATTTTTTGACAAATCTGAATTTTTAGGTTTTTTTTTGACATTTTTTGACAAATCTGATTTTTGTTGAAAAAAAAACGTTATTTTGACATTTTTTGACAAATCTGAATTTTTACGAAAAAACCGTTTGCCATTTTTGGACAAATCTGATTTTTGTCGAAAAAAAACACGTTATTTTGCCATTTTTTGACAAATCTGAATTTTGACGAAAAACCATTATTTTTGCCATTTTTTTGACAAATCTGATTTTTGTAGAAAAAAACGTTATTTTGCATTTTTTTTGACAAATCTGAATTTTTACGAAAAACTTTTTTGCCATTTTTTGACAAATCTGATTTTTGTTGAAAAAAAAAAAACTAGTTTGCCATTTTTTGACAAATCTGAATTTTTACGAAAAAACCGTTATTTTTGCCATTTTTTGACAAATCTGATTTTTGTCGAAAAAAAACGTTATTTTGCCATTTTTTTGACAAATCTGAATTTTTACGTTTTTTTTTCCATTTTTTGACAAAATCTGATTTTTGTTGAAAAAAAAACGTTATTTTGACATTTTTTGGCAAATCTGAATTTTTACGAAAAAACCGTTTGCCATTTTTGACAAATCTGATTTTTGTCGAAAAAAACCGTTATTTTGCCATTTTTTTGACAAAATTGACATTTTACGTTTTTTTTGCCATTTTTTGACAAATCTGATTTTTGTCGAAAAAACCGTTATTTTGCCATTTTTTGACAAATCTGAATTTTTACGAAAAACCGTTTTTTTGCCATTTTTTGACAAATCTGATTTTTGTTGAAAAAAAACGTTATTTTGACATTTTTTGGCAAATCTGAATTTTTACGAAAAAACCGTTTGCCATTTTTGGACAAATCTGATTTTTGTCGAAAAAAACCAGTTATTTTGCCATTTTTTGACAAATCTGAATTTTTGACGAAAAAAACCGTTTTTTGCCATTTTTTGACAAATCTGATTTTTGTTGTTACAAAAAAAAAACGTTTTTTTGCCATTTTTTGACAAATCTGATTTTTTACGAAAAAAACCGTTATTTTGCCATTTTTTGACAAATCTGATTTTTGTCGAAAAACCGTTATTTTTCCATTTTTTGACAAATCTGATTTTTTGTCGAAAAAAGTTATTTTGCACATTTTTTGACAAATCTGATTTTTTTAAAAAAAAAACGTTATTTTGACATTTTTTGACAAATCTGAATTTTTACGAAAAAACCGTTTTTTGCCATTTTTTGACAAATCTGATTTTTGTCGAAAAAACCGTTATTTTGCCATTTTTTGACAAATCTGAATTTTTACGTTTTTTTTTGCCATTTTTTGACAAATCTGATTTTTGTTGAAAAAAAACGTTATTTTGACATTTTTGGACAAATCTGAATTTTTACGAAAAAACCGTTTGCCATTTTTGGACAAATCTGATTTTTGTCGAAAAAAAAAACGTTATTTTGCCATTTTTTGACAAATCTGAATTTTGACGAAAAACCATTTTTTTGCCAATTTTTGACAAAACTGATTTTTGTCGAAAAACTATTTTTTTGACAAATCTGACTTTTGTCGAAAAAAACCGTTATTTTGCCATTTTTTGACAAATCTGAATTTTTCGAAAAAACCGTTTTTTTGCCATTTTTTGACAAATCTGATTTTTGTCGAAAAAAACGTTATTTTGCCATTTTTTGACAAATCTGAATTTTTACGAAAAATTTTTTTTGCCATTTTTTGACAAATCTGATTTTTGTCGAAAAAAAACGTTATTTTGCCATTTTTTGACAAATCTGAATTTTTACGAAAAAACCGTTTGTTTCCATTTTTTGACAAATCTGATTTTTGTCGAAAAAAAAACGTTATTTTGCCATTTTTGGACAAATCTGAATTTTTACGAAAAAACCGTTATTTTGCCATTTTTTGACAAATCTGATTTTTGTCGAAAAAAAACCGTTATTTTGCCATTTTTTGACAAATCTGAATTTTTAGAAAAACCGTTATTTTTGCCATTTTTTGACAAATCTGATTTTTGTTGAAAAAAAACGTTATTTTGACATTTTTTGGCAAATCTGAATTTTTACGCAATTTTTTGCCATTTTTTGACAAATCTGATTTTTGTCGAAAAAAAAAACGTTATTTTGCCATTTTTGGACAAATCTGAATTTTTACGAAAAACCGTTTTCCATTTTTGGACAAATCTGATTTTTGTCGAAAAAAAACTGTATTTTGCCATTTTTTTGACAAATCTGACTTTTTACGAAAAAACCGTTATTTTTGCCATTTTTTGACAAATCTGATTTTTGTCGAAAAAAAAACCGTTATTTTGCCATTTTTTGACAAATCTGAATTTTTAGGTTTTTCATTTTTGACAAATCTGATTTTTGTCGAAAAAAACGGTATTTTGCCATTTTTTGACAAATCTGATTTTTGTCGAAAAAAACGTTATTTTGCCATTTTTTAACAAATCTGATTTTTGAAGAAAAACCGTTATTTTTGCCATTTTTTGACAAATCTGATTTTTGTCGAAAAAAACCGTTATTTTGCCATTTTTTGACAAATCTGAATTTTGTTTTTTTGCCATTTTTTGACAAATCTGATTTTTGTTGAAAAAAAAAATTATTTTGATATTTTTTGGCAAATCTGAATTTTTACGAAAAAACCGTTTTCCATTTTTTGACAAATCTGATTTTTGTCGAAAAAAACGTTATTTTGCCATTTTTTTACCACATCTGATTTTTGAAGAAAAACCATTTTTTTTGGCAATTTTTTGGCAAATCTGATTTTTGTCGAAAAAATAACGTTATTTTGCCACTTTTTGACAAATCTGAATATTTTTTTGCTATTTTTTGACAAATCTGATTTTTGCTGAAAAAAAAAACGTTATTTTGACATTTTTTGGCAAATCTGAATTTTTACGAAAAAACCGTTTGCCATTTTTTGACAAATCTGACTTTTGTCAAAAAACCGTTATTTTGCCACCTTTTGACAAATCTGAATTTTGTAAAAAAACGTTATTTTGCCATTTTTTGACAAATCTGATTTTTGTCGAAAAAAACTGTTATTTTGCCATTTTTTTGAAAAATCTGACTTTTGTCGAAAAAAACCGTTATTTTGCCATTTTTTGACAAATCTGAATTTTTACGTTTTTTTGGCCATTTTATGACAAATCTGATTTTTGTTGAAAAAAAAAACGTTATTTTGAAATTTTTTGGCAAATCTGAATTTTTACGAAAAAACCGTTTGCCATTTTTGGACAAATCTGATTTTTGTCGAAAAAACACTTATTTTGCCATTTTTTGACAAATCTGAATTAATACGTTTATTTTTTTGCCATTTTTTGACAAATCGGATTTTTGTTGAAAAAAAACGTTATTTTGACATTTTTTGGCAAATCTGAATTTTTACGAAAAAACCGTTTGCCATTTTTAGACAAATCTTATTTTTGTCGAAAAAAAAACCGTTATTTTGCCATTTTATCACAAATCTGAATTTTGACGAAAAACCGTTATTTTTGCCATTTTTTTGACAAATCTGACTTTTTGTCGAAAAAACCGTTATTTTGCCATTTTTTGACAAATCTGAATTTTTAGGTTTTTTTTGACATTTTTTGACAAATCTGATTTTATTGAAAAAAAAACGTTATTTTGACATTTTTTGGCAAATCTGAATTTTTACGAAAAAAACCGTTTTTTTGCCATTTTTGGACAAATCTGATTTTTGTCGAAAAAAACGTTATTTTGCCATTTTTTGACAAACCTGAATTTTTACGTTTTTTTTTCCATTTTTTGACAAATCTGATTTTTGTTGAAAAAAACGTTATTTTGACATTTTTTGGCAAATCTGAATTTTTACGAAAAAACCGTTGCCATTTTTGGACAAATCTGATTTTTGTCGAAAAAAACTGTATTTTTTTGACATTTTTTTAAAAATCTGACTTTTGTCGAAAAAACCGTTATTTTGCCATTTTTTGACAAATCTCAATTTATGCGTTTTTTTTTGCCATTTTTTGACAAATCGGATTTTTGTTGAAAAAAAAAACGTTATTTTGACATTTTTTGGAAAATCTGAATTTTTACGAAAAAACCGTTTGCCATTTTTGGACAAATCTGATTTTTGTCGAAAAAAAATTTTGTATTTTGCCAATTTTTTTTTGCCATTTTTGACAAATCTGATTTTTGTCGAAAAAAACAAACGGTATTTTGCCATTTTTTGTCAAATCTGAATTTTTACGAAAAACCGTTATTTTTGCCATTTTTTGACAAATCTGACTTTTGTCGAAAAAACCGTTATTTTGCCATTTTTTGACAAATCTGAAGTTTTAGGTTTTTTTTGACATTTTTTGACAAATCTGATTTTTATTGAAAAAAAAACCGTTATTTTGACCTTTTTTGGCAAATCTGAATTTTTACGAAAAAACCGTTTGACATTTTTGGACAAATCTGATTTTTGTCGAAAAAAACGTTACTTTGCCATTTTTTTGACAAATCTGAATTTTTACGTTTTTTTTGCCATTTTTTGACAAATCGGATTTTTGTTGCAAAAAAAACGTTATTTTGACATTTTTTGGCAAATCTGAATTTTTACGAAAAAAACCGTTTGCCATTTTTGGACAAATCTGATTTTTGTCGAAAAAAAACCATTGTTTGCCATTTTTTGACAAATCTGATTTTTTCCAAAAAACCGTTGTTTTGCCATTCTTTTTGACAAAAATTGACATATTCGGTTTTTTTTTTTACATTTTTTGACAAATCGGATTTTTGTTGCAAAAAAAACGTTATTTTGACATTTTTTGGCAAATCTGAATTTTTACGAAAAAACCGTTTGTTGCCATTTTTTGACAAATCTGACTTTTGTCGAAAAAACCGTTATTTTTCCATTTTTTGACAAACCTGAATTTTTACGTTTTTTTTTTGACATTTTTTGACAAATCTGATTTTTATTGAAAAAAAAAAAACGTTATTTTGACATTTTTTGGCAAATCTGAATTTTTACGAAAAAACCGTTTGCCATTTTTGGACAAATCTGATTTTTGTCGAAAAAAACGTTACTTTGCCATTTTTTGACAAATCTGAAGTTTTACGTTTATTTGACATTTTTTGACAAATCTGATTTTTGTTTAAAAAAAAAAACGTTATTTTGACATTTTTTGGCAAATCTGAATTTTTACGAAAAAACCGTTTGCCATTTTTGAAAAATCTGATTTTTGTCAAAAAAACCGTTATTTTGCCATTTTTTGACAAATCTGAATTTATACGTTTTTTTGCCATTTTTTAACAAATATGATTTTTATTGAAAAAGAAAACGTTATTTTGACATTTTTTGGCAAATCTGAATTTTTACGAAAAAACCGTTTCTGAATCTGAATTTTTAAAACGTTTTTTTTGC
The DNA here is from genome assembly GCA_018901825.1 of Drosophila funebris. Lineage (NCBI taxonomy): Eukaryota > Metazoa > Arthropoda > Insecta > Diptera > Drosophilidae > Drosophila > Drosophila funebris. The sequence continues at coordinate 19,300 of JAEIFK010000383.1, read as the reverse complement.
CATTTTTTGACAAATCTGATTTTTGTCGAAAAAATAACGTTATTTTGCCACTTTTTTGACAAATCTGAATTTTTCTTTTTTGCCATTTTCTGACAAATCTAATTTTTGTTGAAAAAAAAAACGTTATTTTGACATATTTTTTGGCAAATCTGAATTTTTACGAAAAAACCGTTTTCCATTTTTTGACAAATCTGATTTTTGTCGAAAAAAACGTTATTTTGCCATTTTTTTACCACATCTGATTTTTTGAAGAAAAATTTTTGTTGGCAATTTTTTGGCAAATCTGATTTTTGTCGAAAAATAACGTTATTTTGCCACTTTTTGACAAATCTGAAATTTTTTTGCTATTTTTTTTGACAAATCTGATTTTTGTCGAAAAAAACGTTATTTTGCCATTTTTTTACCACATCTGATTTTTGAAGAAAAATGTTTGTTGGCAATTTTTGGCAAATCTGATTTTTGTCGTAAAATAACGTTATTTTGCCACTTTTTGACAAATCTGAATTTTTTTTTTTTTGCTATTTTTTGACAAATCTGATTTTTGCTGAAAAAAAAAACGTTATTTTGACATTTTTTGGCAAATCTGAATTTTTACGAAAAAACCGTTTGCTATTTTTGGACTAATTTGATTTTTGTCGAAAAAAAAACGGTATTTTGCCATTTTATGACAAATCTGAATTTTGACGAAAAACCGTTATTTTTGCCATTTTTTGGACAAATCTGATTTTTGTTGAAAAAAAACGTTATTTTGACATTTTTTGGCAAATCTGAATTTTTACGAAAAAACCGTTTGCTATTTTTGGACTAATTTGATTTTTGTCGAAAAAAAAAACGGTATTTTGCCATTTTATGACAAATCTGAATTTTGACGAAAAACCGTTATTTTTGCCATTTTTTGGCAAATCTGATTTTTGTTGAAAAAAAAACGTTATTTTGACATTTTTTGGCAAATCTGAATTTTTACGAAAAAAAACCGTTTGCCATTTTTGGACAAATCTGATTTTTTGTCGAAAAAAAACTGTATTTTGCTATTTTTTTAAAAATCTGACTTATGTCGAAAAAACCGTTATTTTGCCATTTTTTGACAAATCTGAATTTTTACGTTTTTTTGCCATTTATTGACAAATCTGATTTTTGTTGAAAGAAACGTTATTTTGACATTTTTTGGCAAATCTGAATTTTTACGAAAAATCCGTTGCCATTTTTGGACAAACCTGATTTTTGTCGAAAAAAAAAAATGTATTTTGCAATTTTTTAAAAAATCTGACTTTTGTCGAAAAAAAACCGTTATTTTGTCATTTTTTGACAAATCTGATTTTTGTTGAAAAAAAAAACGTAATTTTGAAATTTTTTGGCAAATCTGAATTTTTACGAAAAAACCGTTTGCCATTTTTGGACAAATCTGATTTTTGTCGATAAACACTTATTTTGACATTTTTTAACAAATCTAATTTTGTCGAAAAAAACCGTTATTTTGCCATTTTTTGACAAATCTGAATTTATACGTTTTTTTTGCCATTTTTTGACAAATCTGATTTTTGTTGAAAAAAAAACGTTATTTTGAAATTTTTTGGCAAATCTGAATTTTTTTCGAAAAAAACGTTTGCCTTTTTTAGACAAATCTTATTTTGTCGATAATTCCACTTATTTTGCCATTTTTTAACCAATCTGACTTTTTCGAAAAAACCGTTATTTTGCCATTTTTTGACAAATCTGAATTTTTACGATTTTTTTGCCATTATTTGACAAATCCTATTTTTGTCGAAAAAAAAAACGTTATTTTTCCATTTGTTGACAAATCTGAATTTTTACGAAAAAACCGTTTGCCATTTTTGGACAAATCTGATTTTTGTCGATAAACACTTATTTTGACATTTTTTAACAAATCTGCTTTTTGTCGAAAAAAAAAACTGTATTTTGCCATTTTTTTGACACATCTGATTTGTGTCGTAAAAAACGTTATTTTGCCATTTTTTGACAAATCTGATTTTTTCGAAAAAACCTTTGTTTTGCCATTTTTTTTTGACAAAAATGGACTTATTCGGTTTTTTTTTCCATTTTTTTGACAAATCTGATTTTTGTTGAAAAAAACGTTATTTTGACATTTTTTGGCAAATCTGAATTTTTTCGAAAAAACCGTTTTCCATTTTTAGACAAATCTTATTTTTGTCGAAAAAAAACCGGTATTTTGAGATTTTTGGGCAAAAAATGGACTTATTCGGTTTTTTTTTTCCATTTTTTGACAAATCTGATTTGTGTTGAAAAAAACGTTATTTTGACATTTTTTGGCAAATCTAAATTTTTACGAAAAAAAACCGTTGCCATTTTTGGGCAAATCTGATTTTTGACGAAAAAAACTGTATTTTGCCATTTTTTTTTAAAAAAATCGGACTTTTGTCGAAAAAGAACAGCTCATTTGCCATTTTTTGACAAATCTGATTTTTTCGAAAAAACCGTTGTTTTGCCATTTTTTTTGACAAAAATGGACTTATTCGGTTTTTTTTTCCATTTTTAAAAATTTTGAAAAAAACGACAAATCTGATTTTTAAAAAAACCACGTTTTTGCCATTTTTTGACAAATCTGATTTTTTTTTTTGAAAAAAAACGTTATTTTGACATTTTTTGGCAAATCTGAATTTTTACGAAAAAACCGTTTATGCCATTTTTTGGACAAATCTGATTTTTGTCGAAAATAACGTTACTTTTGCCATTTTTTGACAAACTGAAATTTTACGTTTTTTGACATTTTTTGACAAATCTGATTTTTATTGAAAAAAAACGTTATTTTGACATTTTTTGGAAAATCTGAATTTTTACGAAAAAACCGTTTGCCATTTTTCCACAAATCTGATTTTTGTTGAAAAAATACCGTTATTTTGCCATTTTTTTGGCAAATCTAAATTTTTACGAAAAAACGTTATTTTTATCATTATTTGACAAATCATATTTTTGTCGAAAAAAACCGTTATTTTGCCATTTGTTGACAAATCTGAATTATTACGAAAAACCCGTTATGCCATTTTTTGACATATCTGACTTTAGTCGAAAAAACCAGATATTTTGCCATTTTTTGACAAATCTGAATTTTTACGATAAAACCGTTTTTTGCCATTTTTGGACAAATCTGATTTTTGTCGAAAAAAAAACGTTATTTTGCCATTTGTTTACAAATCTGATTTTTGTCGAAAAAAAACGTTATTTTGCCATTTTTTGACAAATCTGAATTTTGACGTTTTTTTTGGCATTTTTTGCCAAATCTGATTTTTTGAAAAAAAAAAACGTTATTTTGACATTTTTTGGCAAATCTGAATTTTTGACGAAAAAACGAACGTTTTTTGCCATTTTTTGACAAATCTGATTTTTGTCGAAAAAACCGTTATTTTGTCATTTTTTTGACAAATTTGAATTTTTTAACGTTTTTTTTGCCATTTTTTGACAAATCTGATTTTTGTTGAAAAAAAAACGTTATTTTGATATTTTTTGGCAAATCTGAATTTTTACGAAAAAACCGTTTTTGCCATTTTTGACAAATCTGATTTTTGTCGAAAAAACCGTTATTTTGCCATTTTTTGACAAATTTGAATTTTTACGTTTTTTTGTCCATTTTTTGACAAATCTGATTTTTGTTGAAAAAAAAAACCGTTATTTTGATCATTTTTGGTAAAATCTGAATTTTTACGAAAAAACCGTTTGCCATTTTTGGACAAATCTGATTTTTGTCGAAAAAAAACCGTTATTTTGCCATTTTTTGACAAATTTGAATTTTTACGTTTTTTTTTGCCATTTCTTGACAAATCTGATTTTTGTTGAAAAAAAAAACGTTATTTTGACATTTTTTGGCAAATCTGAATTTTTACGAAAAAACCGTTTGCCATTTTTTGACAAATCTGATTTTTGACGAAAAACCGTTATTTTGCCATTTTTTGATAAATTTGAATTTTTTGAACGTTTTTTTGACATTTTTGACAAATCTGACTTTTTATCAAAAAAACCACTTATTTTGCCATTTGTTGGACAAATCTGATTTTTGTCGAAAAAAACCGTTTTTTCGCCATTTTTTGACAAATCTGAATTTTGACGTTTTTTTTGGCATTTTTTGACAAATCTGATTTTTGTTGAAAAAAAAAACGTTATTTTGACATTTTTTGGCAAATCTGAATTTTTACGAAAAAACCGTTTGCCATTTTTGGACAAATCTGATTTTTGTCGATAAAAAACCACTTATTTTGCCATTTGTTGACAAATCTGAATTTTTACGATAAAACCGTTTGCCATTTTTTGAACAAATCTAATTTTTTTCGAAAAAAAAACCTTATTTTGCCATTTGTTTACAAATCTGATTTTTGTCGAAAAAAAACGTTTTTTTGCCATTTTTTGACAAATCTGAATTTTGCGACGTTTTTTTTTTGGCATTTTTTGACAAATCTGATTTTTTTGAAAAAAAAAAACGTTATTTTGACATTTTTTTGGCAAATCTGAATTTTTACGAAAAACCGTTTGCCATTTTTTGACAAATCTGATTTTTGTCGAAAAAAACCGTTATTTTGTCATTTTTTGACAAATCTCAATTTTTACGTTTTTTTGCAATTTTTTGACAAATCTGATTTTTGTTGAAAAAAAAAACGTTATTTTTCCATTTTGACAAATTTTTTGGAAAAACCGTTGCCATTTTTGAAAATCTGAATTTTTACGAAAAAAACCGTTTTTTGCCATTTTTTGACAAATCTGATTTTTGTCGAAAAAAACCGTTATTTTGCCATATTTTTGACAAATTTGAATTTTTACGTTTTTTTTTGCCATTTCTTTGACAAATCTGATTTTTGTTGAAAAAAAAAACGTTATTTTGACATTTTTTGGCAAATCTGAATTTTTACGAAAAAACCGTTTGCCATTTTTGGACAAATCTGATTTTTTGTCGAAAAAACCGTTATTTTGCCATTTTTTGACAAATTTGAATTTTGACGTTTTTTTTGCCATTTTTGGACAAATCTGATTTTTTTCGATAAAAAACCACTTATTTTGCCATTTGTTTGACAAATCTGAATTTTTACGATAAAACCGTTTGCCATTTTTGGACAAATCTAATTTTTGTCGAAAAAAAAAAACACTTATTTTGCCATTTGTTTGACAAATCTGATTTTTGTCGAAAAAAAACGTTTTTTTCCCATTTTTTGACAAATCTGAATTTTGACGTTTTTTTTTTTGGCATTTTTTGACAAATCTGATTTTTGTTGAAAAAAAAAAAAACGTTATTTTGACATTTTTTGGCAAATCTGAATTTTTACGAAAAAAGCCGTTTGCCATTTTTTGCACAAATCTGATTTTTGTCGAAAAAAACCGTTATTTTGCCATTTTTTGACAAATTTCAAATTTTACGTTTTTTTTTTGCAATTTTTTGACAAATCTGATTTTTGTTGAAAAAAAACGTTATTTTGATATTTTTTGGTAAATCTGAATTTTTACGAAAAAGCCGTTTGCCATTTTTGCACAAATCTGATTTTTGTCGAAAAAACCGTTATTTTGCCATATTTTGACAAATTTGAATTTTTACGTTTTTTTTGCCATTTCTTGACAAATCTGATTTTTGTTGAAAAAAAAAACGTTATTTTGACATTTTTTGGCAAATCTGAATTTTTACGAAAAAGCCGTTTTGCCATTTTTGCACAAATCTGATTTTTGACGAAAAAAACGTTATTTTGCCATTTTTTGACAAATTTGAATTTTGACGTTTTTTTATTTTGCCATTTTTGGACAAATCTGATTTTTGTCGAAAAAAAAACTGTTTTTTGCCATTTTATGACAAATCTGAATTTTGACGAAAAACCGTTATTTTTGCCATTTTTTGACAAATCTGACTTTTGTCGAAAAAAAACCGTTGTTTTGCCATTTTTTTGACAAAAATCTGACTTCTTCGAAAAGTTTTTTTTCCATTTTTGGACAAATCTGACTTTTTGTCAAAGAAACCACTTATTTTGCCATTTTTTGACAAATCTGATTTTTGTCGAAAAAAACCGTTTTTCGCCATTTTTTGACAAATCTGAATTTTGACGTTTTTTTTTTGGCATTTTTTGCCAAATCTGATTTTTTGTTGAAAAAAAAAACGTCATTTTGACATTTTTTGGCAAATCTGAATTTTTACGAAAAAACTGTTTGCCATTTTTTGACACAAATCTGATTTTTGTCGATAAAAAACCACTTATTTTGCCATTTGTTGACAAATCTGAATTTTTACGATAAAACCGTTTGCCATTTTTGGACAAATCTAATTTTTGTCGAAAAAAAAAACCTTATTTTGCCATTTGTTTACAAATCTGATTTTTGTCGAAAAAAAAACGTTTTTGTGCCATTTTTTGACAAATCTGAATTTTGACGTTTTTTTTTTTGCATTTTTTGCCAAATCTGATTTTTTTTGAAAAAAAAAAAACGTTATTTTGACATTTTTTGGCAAATCTGAATTTTTTACGAAAAAGCCGTTTGCCATTTTTGACAAATCTGATTTTTGTCGAAAAAACCGTTATTTTGTCATTTTTTGACAAATTTCAATTTTTACGTTTTTTTTTGCCATTTTTTGACAAATCTGATTTTTGTTGAAAAAAAAAAAACGTTATTTTGACATTTTTTGGTAAATCTGAATTTTTACGAAAAAGCCGTTTGCCATTTTTGCACAAATCTGATTTTTGTCGAAAAAACCGTTATTTTGCCATATTTTGACAAATTTGAATTTTTACGTTTTTTTGCCATTTCTTGACAAATCTGATTTTTGTTGAAAAAAAAAACGTTATTTTGACATTTTTTGGCAAATCTGAATTTTACGAAAAAGCCGTTTGCCATTTTTTGACAAATCTGATTTTTTTTTTTTGCCATTTTTGCACAAATCTGATTTTTGACGAAAAACCGTTATTTTGCCATTTTTTGACAAATTTGAATTTTGACGTTTTTTTTGCCATTTTTGGACAAATCTGCTTTTTGTCGAAAAAAAACGGTATTTCGCCATTTTTTGACAAATCTGAATTTTGACGAAAAACCGTTATTTTTGCCATTTTTTGACAAATCTGACTTTTTGTCGAAAAAAACGTTATTTTGACATTTTTTGGCCAATCTGAATTTTTACGAAAAACCCGTTTGCCATTTTTGGACAAATCTGATTTTTGTCGAAAAAAAAACCGGTATTTTTGCCATTATTTGACAAATCATATTTTTGTCGAAAAAAACCATTATTTTTCCATTTGTTGACAAATCTGAATTATTACGAAAAACCCGTTTTCCATTTTTTTGACATATCTGACTTTAGTCGAAAAAACCAGATATTTTGCCATTTTTGAACTAATCTGATTTTTGTCGAAAAAACCGATATTTGGCCATTTTTTGACAAATCTGAATTTTGACGTTTTATTTTTGGCATTTTTTGACAAATCTGATATTTGTTGAAAAAAAAACGTTATTTTGACATTTTTTGGTAAATCTGAATTTTTACGAAAAAGCCGTTTGCCATTTTTGCACAAATCTGATTTTTGTCGAAAAAACCGTTATTTTGCCATATTTTGACAAATTTGAATTTTTACGTTTTTTTTTTGCCATTTCTTGACAAATCTGATTTTTATTGAAAAAAAAAACGTTATTTTGACATTTTTTGGCAAATCTGAATTTTTACGAAAAAACCGTTTGCCATTTTTGCACAAATCTGATTTTTGACGAAAAACCGTTATTTTGCCATTTTTTGACAAATTTGAATTTTGACGTTTTTTTTTTGCCATTTTTGGACAAATCTGATTTTTGTCGAAAAAAACGGTATTTTGCCATTTTATGACAAATCTGAATTTTGACGAAAAACCGTTATTTTTGCCATTTTTTGACAAATCTGACTTTTGTCGAAAAAAACGTTATTTTGACATTTTTTGGCAAATCTGAATTTTTACGAAAAACCCGTTTGCCATTTTTTGAAAAATCTGACTTTTGTCGAAAAATAACATTATTTTGCCATTTTTGGACAAATCTGAATTTTTACTTTTTTTGGGCATTTTTTGCCAAATCTGATTTTTGTTGAAAAAAAAAACGTTATTTTGACATTTTTTGGCAAATCTGAATTTTTACGAAAAAACCGTTTGCCATTTTTGAACAAATCTGATTTTTTGTCGAAAAAAACACTTATTTTTATTTATTATTATTATTATTTTACTTATTATTATTTTGCCATTTTTTGACAAATCTGTATTTTTACGGTTTTTTGACATTTATTGACAAATCTGATTTTTTGTCGAAAAAAACGTTATTTTGCCATTTTTTGACAAATCTGAATTTCTTTTTTTTTTGCCATTTTTTGACAAATCTGATTTTTGTTGAAAAAAAAAAACGTTATTTTTCCATTTGTTGACAAATCTGAATTATTACGAAAAACCCGTTTGCCATTTTTTGGACAAATCTGATTTCTGTCGAAAAAAAAACGATATTTTGCCATTTTTTTGACAAATCTGACTTTTGTCGTAAAAAATCAGATATTTAGCCATTTTTTAACAAATCTGATTTTTGTCGAAAAAAACGAGTTATTTTGCCCTTATTTGACAAATCTGAATTTTTGAATTTTTTTTTGCCATTTTTGGACAAATCTGATTTTTGTCGAAAAAAAACTGTTTTTGCCATTTTTATGACAAATCTGAATTTTGACGAAAAAACCGTTATTTTTGCCATTTTTTGACAAATCTGATTTTTGTCGAAAAAAAACCGGTATTTTGCCATTATTTGACAAATCATATTTTTGTCGAAAAAAACCATTATTTTTCCATTTGTTGACAAATCTGAATTATTACGAAAAACCCGTTTTCCATTTTTTTGACATATCTGACTTTTGTCGAAAAAAACCAGATATTTTGCCATTTTTTAACAAATCTGATTTTTGTCGAAAAAACCGTTATTTTGCCATTTTTTAACAAATCTGAATTTTGACGTTTTATTTTTGGCATTTTTTTGACAAATCTGATTTTTTTTTGAAAAAAAAAAAAAACGTTATTTTGAAATTTTTTGGCAAATCTGAATTTTTACGATAAAACCGTTTGCCATTTTTAGACACATCTGATTTTTGTCGAAAAAACAACCTTATTTTGTCATTTTTTTAACACATCTGATATTTGAAGAAAAAATTTTTTTTTTCCAATTATTGGCAAATCTGATTTTTGTCGAAAAAATAACGTCATTTTGCCATTTTTTGTCAAATCTGAATTTTTTTTGCCATTTTTTGTCAAATTTGATTTTTGTTGATAAAAAACGGTATTTTGAAATTTTTTGGCAAATCTGAATTTTTACGAAAAAACCGTTTGCCATTTTTGGGAAAATCTGATTTTTGTCGAAAAAACCGCCATTTTTTGACAAATCTGACTTTTTGTCGAGAAAACCGTTATTTTGCCATTTTTTTGACAAATCTGAAGTTTTAGGTTTTTTTTGACATTTTTTGACAAATCTGATTTTTGTTGAATAAAAAAACGTCATTTTGACATTTTTGGCAAATCTGAATTTTTACGAAAAAACCGTTTGCCATTTTTGAACAAATCTGATTTTTGTCGAAAAAAACACTTATTTTTATTTATTATTATTATTATTTTACTTATTATTATTTTGCCATTTTTTGACAAATCTGTATTTTTACGGTTTTTTGACATTTATTGACAAATCTGATTTTTGTCGAAAAAAACGTTATTTTGCCATTTTTTGACAAATCTGAATTTCTTTTTTTTTTTGCCATTTTTTGACAAATCTGATTTTTGTTGAAAAAAAAACGTTATTTTTCCATTTGTTGACAAATCTGAATTATTACGAAAAACCCGTTTGCCATTTTTGGACAAATCTGATTTCTGTCGAAAAAAAACGATATTTTGCCATTTTTTTGACAAATCTGACTTTTGTCGTAAAAAACAGTTATTTAGCCATTTTTTAACAAATCTGATTTTTTGTCGAAAAAACCGAGTTATTTTGCCCTTTTTTGACAAATCCGAATTTTAATTTTTTTTTTGCCATTTTTGGACAAATCTGATTTTTGTCGAAAAAAAAAACTGTTTTTTGCCATTTTATGACAAATCTGAATTTTGACGAAAAACCGTTATTTTTGCCATTTTTTGACAAATCTGACTTTTGTCGAAAAAAAACCGTTGATTTGCCATTTTTTTGACAAAAATGGACTTTTTCGGTTTTTTTTTCCATTTTTTGACAAATCTGATTTTTGTTGGAAAAAAACGTTATTTTGACATTTTTTGACAAATCTGTATTTTTACGAAAAACTCGTTTGCCATTTTTGGACAAATCTGATTTTTGTCAAAGAAACCACTAATTTTGCCATTTGTTGACAAATCTGATTTTTGTCGAAAAAAACCGTTTTTTGCCATTTTTTGACAAATCTGAATTTTGACGTTTTTTTTTTGGCATTTTTTGCCACATCTGATTTTTTTGAAAAAAACGTTATTTTGACATTTTTTGGCAAATCTGAATTTTTACGAAAAACTTTTCACAAATCTTTTTTGTCGAAAAAAACCACTTATTTTGCCATTTGTTGACAAATCTGAATTTTTACGATAAAACCGTTTGCCATTTTTGGACAAATCTGATTTTTGTCGAAAAAAACCTTATTTTTTGAAATTTGTTTTGTCGAAAAAAACCGTTTTTTGCCATTTTTTGACAAATCTTACGTTTTTTGGCATTTTTTGCCACATCTGATTTTTTTGGCAAATCTGAATTTTTACGAAAAAGCCGTTTGCCATTTTTGCACAAATCTGATTTTTGTCGAAAAAAAACCGTTATTTTGCCATATTTTGACAAATTTGAATAAATTTTACGTTTTTTTTTTTGCCATTTCTTGACAAATCTGATTTTTGTTGAAAAAAAAAACGTTATTTTGACATTTTTTGGCAAATCTGAATTTTTACGAAAAAGCCGTTTTCCATTTTTGCACAAATCTGATTTTTTACGAAAAACCGTTATTTTGCCATTTTTTGACAAATTTGAATTTTGACGTTTTTTTTTTGCCATTTTTGGACAAATCTGATTTTTGTCGAAAAAAACGGTATTTTGCCATTATATGACAAATCTGAATTTTGACGAAAAACCGTTATTTTTGCCATTTTTTGACAAATCTGATTTTTGTCGAAAAAAAACGTTATTTTGACATTTTTTGGCAAATCTGAATTTTTACGAAAAACCCGTTTGCCATTTTTTGAAAAATCTGACTTTTGTCGGAAAAAAAACCATTATTTTGCTATTTTTTGACAAATCTGAATTTTTACGTTTTTTTTTTGCCATTTTTGGACAAATCTGATTTTTGTCGAAAAAAAACCGGTATTTTTGCCATTATTTGACAAATCATATTTTTGTCGAAAAAACCATTATTTTTCCATTTGTTGACAAATCTGAATTATTACGAAAAACCCGTTTTCCATTTTTTGACATATTTGACTTTTGTCGAAAAAACAGATATTTTGCCATTTTTTTGCAAATCTTAATTTTTACGAAAAACCCGTTTGCCATTTTTTGGAAAATCTGACTTTTGTCGAAAAAAAACATTATTTTGCCATTTTTTGACAAATCTGAATTTTTACGTTTTTTTTTTGCCATTTTTTGACAAATCTGATTTTTGTTGAAAAAAAACCTTATTTTGACATTTTTTGGAAAATCTGAATATTTACGAAAAAACCGTTTGCCATTTTTTGACAAATCTGATTTTTTGTCGAAAAAAACACTTATTTTGCCATTTTTTAACAATCTGATTTTTCGAAAAAAAACCGTTATTTTGCCATTTTTGACAAATCTGAATTTTTACGTTTTTTGACATTTATTGACAAATCTGATTTTTGTCGAAAAAAACGTTATTTTGCCATTTTTTGACAAATATGATTTTTTTTTTTTTTGCCATTTTTTGACTAATCTGATTTTTGTTGAAAAAAAAAACGTTATTTTTCCATTTGTTGACAAATCTGAATTATTACGAAAAACCCGTTTGCCATTTATGGACAAATCTGACTTTTGTCGAAAAAAACGTTATTTTGAAATTTTTTGGCAAATCTGAATTTTTACGAAAAAACCGTTTGCAATTTTTGGGAAAATCTGATTTTTGTCGAAAAAAAACCGACATTTTATGACAAATCTGAATTTTGACGAAAAACCGTTATTTTGACATTTTTTGGCAAATCTGAATTTTTACGAAAAAACCGTTTGCCATTTTTGGACAAATCTGATTTTTGTCGACAAAAACGTTACTTTGCCATTTTTTGACAAAGCTGAATTTTTACGTTTTTTTTTGCCATTTTTTGACAAATCTGATTTTTGTTGAAAAAAACGTTATTTTGACATTTTTTGGCAAATCTGAATTTTGACGTTTTTTTTGCCATTTTTGGACAAATCTGATTTTTGTCGAAAAAAACGGTATTTTGCCATTTTATGACAAATCTGAATTTTGACGAAAAACCGTTATTTTTGCCATTTTTTGACAAATCTGACTTTTGTCGAAAAAAACGTTATTTTGACATTTTTTGGTAAATCTGAATTTTTACGAAAAACCCGTTTGCCATTTTTTGAAAAATCTGACTTTTGTCGAAAAAAAACCATTATTTTGCCATTTTTTGACAAATCTGAATTTTTACGTTTTTTTTGCCATTTTTGGACAAATCTGATTTTTGTCGAAAAAAAACCGGTATTTTTGCCATTATTTGACAAATCATATTTTTGTCGAAAAAAACCATTATTTTTGCATTTGTTGACAAATCTGAATTATTACGAAAAACCCGTTTTCCATTTTTTTGACATATCTGACTTTTGTCGAAAAAAAACAGATATTTTGCCATTTTTTAACAAATCTGATTTTTGTCGAAAAAACCTAGTTATTTTGCCATTTTTTGACAAATCTGAAGTTTTAGGTTTTTTTTTGACATTTTTTGACAAATCTGATTTTTTTTGAAAAAAAAACGTTATTTTGACATTTTTTGGCAAATCTGAATTTTTACGAAAAAGCCGTTTGCCATTTTTGCACAAATCTGATTTTTGTCGAAAAAAACCGTTATTTTGCCATATTTTGACAAATCTGAATTTTTACGTTTTTTTTGCCATTTCTTGACAAATCTGATTTTTGTTGAAAAAAAAAACGTTATTTTGACATTTTTTGGCAAATCTGAATTTTTACGAAAAAAGCCGTTTTCCATTTTTGCACAAATCTGATTTTTTACGAAAAAACCGTTATTTTGCCATTTTTTGACAAATTTGAATTTTGACGTTTTTTTGCCATTTTTGGACAAATCTGATTTTTGTCGAAAAAAACGGTATTTTGCCATTATATGACAAATCTGAATTTTGACGAAAAACCTTATTTTGCCATTTTTTGACAAATCTGACTTTTGTCGAAAAAAAACGTTATTTTGACATTTTTTGGCAAATCTGAATTTTTACGAAAAACCCGTTTGCCATTTTTTGAAAAATCTGACTTTTGTCGAAAAAAAAAACCATTATTTTGCTATTTTTTGACAAATCTGAATTTTTACGTTTTTTTTTTGCCATTTTTGGACAAATCTGATTTTTTGTCGAAAAAAAAACCGGTATTTTGCCATTATTTGACAAATCATATTTTTGTCGAAAAAAACCATTATTTTTCCATTTGTTGACAAATCTGAATTATTACGAAAAACCCGTTTTCCATTTTTTTGACATATTTGACTTTTGTCAAAAAAACAGATATTTTGCCATTTTTTTGCAAATCTTAATTTTTACGAAAAACCCGTTTGCCATTTTTTTGAAAAATCTGACTTTTTGTCGAAAAAAAAAACATTATTTTGCCATTTTTTGACAAATCTGAATTTTTACGTTTTTTTTTTTGCCATTTTTTGACAAATCTGATTTTTGTTGAAAAAAAAAACCTTATTTTGACATTTTTTGAAAAATCTGAATATTTACAAAAAAACCGTTTGCCATTTTTTGACAAATCTGATTTTTGTCGAAAAAAACTTATTTTGCCATTTTTAACAATCTGATTTTTTCAAAAAAAAACCGTTATTTTGCCATTTTTGACAAATCTGAATTTTTACGTTTTTTTTGCCATTTATTGACAAATCTGATTTTTGTCGAAAAAAAAAAACGTTATTTTGCCATTTTTTGACAAATCTGATTTTTTAAATTACTTTGCCATTTTTTGACTAATCTGATTTTTGTTGAAAAAAAAAAAGTTATTTTTCCATTTGTTGACAAATCTGAATTTTTACGAAAAACCCGTTATTTTTGCCATTTATGGACAAATCTGACTTTGTCGAAAAACGTTATTTTGAAATTTTTTGGCAAATCTGAATTTTTACGTTTTTAATTTTTTGGGAAAATTTTTTGTCGAAAAAAAACCGACATTTTATGACAAATCTGAAATTTGACGAAAAACCGTTATTTTGACATTTTTTGGCAAATCTGAATTTTTACGAAAAAACCGTTTGCCATTTTTGGACAAATCTGATTTTTGTCGACAAAAACGTTACTTTGCCATTTTTGACAAAGCTGAATTTTTATTTTTTTTTTGCCATTTTTTTAAAAAAATCTGACTTTTGTTGAAAAAAACCGTTATTTTGCCATTTTTTGGCAAATCTGAATTTTGACGTTTTTTTGCCATTTTTTGACAAATCTGATTTTTGTCGAAAAAAACGTTATTTTGCCATTTTTTATGACAAATCTGAATTTTGACGAAAACCGTTTTTTTTGCCATTTTTTGGACAAATCTGATTTTTGTCGAAAAAAAACGTTATTTTGACATTTTTGGCAAATCTGAATTTTTACGAAAAACCCGTTTGCCATTTTTTGAAAAATCTGACTTTTTGTCGAAAAAAAACCATTATTTTGCCATTTTTTGACAAATCTGAATTTTTACGTTTTTTTTTGCCATTTTTGGACAAATCTGATTTTTGTCGAAAAAAAACCGGTATTTTTGCCATTATTTGACAAATCATATTTTTGTCGAAAAAAACCATTATTTTTCCATTTGTTGACAAATCTGAATTATTACGAAAAACCCGTTTTCCATTTTTTTGACATATTTGACTTTTGTCGAAAAAAACAGATATTTTGCCATTTTTTTTTTGCAAATCTTAATTTTTACGAAAAACCCGTTTGCCATTTTTTGACAAATCTGACTTTTTGTCGAAAAAAAACATTATTTTGCCATTTTTTGACAAATCTGAATTTTTACGTTTTTTTTTTTTCCATTTTTTTGACAAATCTGATTTTTTTGTTGAAAAAAAAAACCTGATTTTTTCGAAAAAAACCGTTATTTTGACCATTTTTTGACAAATCTGAATTTTTACGTTTTTTTGCCATTTATTGACAAATCTGATTTTTTGTCGAAAAAAAACGTTATTTTGCCATTTTTTGACAAATATGAATTTTTTTTTTTGCCATTTTTTGACTAATCTGATTTTTGTTGAAAAAAAACGTTATTTTGCCATTTGTTGACAAATCTGAATTATTACGAAAAACCCGTTTGCCATTTTTGGACAAATCTGACTTTTTGTCGAAAAAAACGTTATTTTGAAATTTTTTGGCAAATCTGAATTTTTACGATAAAACCGTTTGCTATTTTTAGACAAATCTGATTTTTGTCGAAAAAAACCCTTATTTTGCCATTTTTTTGGCACATGTGTATATTTGAAGGAAAAATTTTTTTTTGCCAATTATTGGCAAATCTGATTTTTATAGAAAAAAAAAACGTTATTTTGCCATTTTTTGTCAAATCTGAATTTTTTTGACATTTTCAAATTTGATTTTCGTTGATAAAAAACGTTATTTTGAAATTTTTTGGCAAATCTGAATTTTTACGAAAAACCGTTTGCCATTTTTGGAAAATCTGATTTTTGTCGAAAAAAACCGTTATTGCATTTTATGACAAATCTGAATTTTGACGAAAAACCGTTATTTTTGCCATTATTTGACAAATTATATTTTTTTCCAAAAAAAACCGTTATTTTTCCATTCTGAATTATTACGAAAAACCCGTTTTAAATTTTTGGACAAATCTGATTTTTGTCGAAAAAAAACGGTATTTTGCCATTTTTTGACATATCTGACTTTTGTCGGAAAAACCAGATATTTTTGCCAATTTTTAACAAATCTTAATTTTGTCGAAAAAACCCAGTTATTTTGCCATTTTTTGACAAATCTGAATTTTTAGGTTTTTTTTGCCATTTTTTGGACAAATCAGATTTTTGTCGAAAAAAAAAAACCGGTATTTTGACATTTTTTGACAAATCTGATTTTTATTGAAAAAAAAAACGTTATTTTGACATTTTTTGGCATTTTTTGACATTTATTTTGAATTTTTACGAAAAAACCGTTTGCCATTTTTGGACAAATCTGATTTTTGTCGACAAAAAACGTTACTTTGCCATTTTTTGACCAAAAGCTGAATTTTTACGTTTTTTTTTGCCATTTTTTGACAAATCTGATTTTTGTTGAAAAAAACGTTATTTTGACATTTTTTGGCAAATCTGAATTTTGACGTTTTTTTTTACCATTTTTGGACAAATCTGATTTTTGTCGAAAAAAAACGGTATTTTTGCCATTTTATGACAAATCTGAATTTTGACGAAAAACCGTTATTTTGCCATTTTTTGAAAAATCTGACTTTTGTCGAAAAAAAACCATTATTTTGCCATTTTTTGACAAATCTGAATTTTTAGGTTTTTTTTGCCATTTTTTGGACAAATCTGATTTTTGTCAAAAAAAAACCGGTATTTTTGCCATTATTTGACAAATCATATTTTTGTCGAAAAAAACATTATTTTTCCATTTGTTGACAAATCTGAATTATTACGAAAAACCCGTTTTCCATTTTTTGACATATCTGACTTTTGTCGAAAAACGATATTTTGCCATTTTTTAACAAATCTGATTTTTGTCGAAAAAAAAACCTTATTTTGCCATTTTTTTGACAAATCTGAAGTTTTAGGTTTTTTTGACATTTTTTGACAAATCTGATTTTTGTTCAAAAAAAAACGTTATTTTGACATTTTTTTGCAAATCTTAATTTTTACGAAAAACCCGATTGCCATTTTTGAAAAATCTGACTTTTGTCGAAAAAAAAACATTATTTTGCCATTTTTTGACAAATCTGAATTTTTACGTTTTTTTTTTTTGCCATTTTTTTGACAAATCTGATTTTTGTTGAAAAAAAAAACCTTATTTTGACATTTTTTGGCAAATCTGAATATTTACGAAAAAAACGTTTGCCATTTTTTGACAAATCTGATTTTTGTCGAAAAAAAACACTTATTTTGCCATTTTTTAACAATCTGATTTTTTTCAAAAAAAAAACCGTTATTTTGCCATTTTTTGACAAATCTGAATTTTTACGTTTTTTGACATTTATTGACAAATCTGATTTTTGTCGAAAAAAACGTTATTTTGCCATTTTTTGACAAATATGAATTTTTTTTTTGCCATTTTTTGACTAATCTGATTTTTGTTGAAAAAAAAAACGTTATTATTCCATTTGTTGACAAATCTGAATTATTACGAAAAACCCGTTTGCCATTTATGGACAAATCTGACTTTTGTCGAAAAAAAACGTTATTTTGAAATTTTTTGGCAAATCTGAATTTTTACGATAAAACCGTTTGCCATTTTTAGACACATCTGATTTTTGTCGAAAAAAACGTTATTTTGCCATTTTTTTACACATGCGATATTTGAAGAAAAAATTTTTTTTGCCAATTATTGGCAAATCTGATTTTTATAGAAAAAAAAACCGAAAAACCGTTTTGCCATTTTTGGAAAATCTGAATTTTGTCGAAAAAACCGACCATTTTTATGACAAATCTGAATTTTGACGAAAAACCGTTATTTTTGCCATTATTTGACAAATTATATTTTTTTTCCAAAAAAACCGTTATTTTTCCATTCTGAATTATTATGAAAAAACCCGTTTTCAATTTTTGGACAAATCTGATTTTTGTCGAAACAAAACGGTATTTTGCCATTTTTTCGACATATCTGATTTTGTCGGAAAAACCAGATATTTTGCCAATTTTTGACAAATCTGATTTTTGTCGAAAAAACCCAGTTATTTTGCCATTTTTTTGACAAATCTGAATTTTTAGGTTTTTTGCCATTTTTGGACAAATCAGATTTTTGTCGAAAAAAAAAACTGGTATTTTGACATTTTTTGGCAAATCTGAAAAAAAAAAATTTTTTGTCGAAAAAAAAACGTTATTTTCCATTTTTTGACAAAGCTGAATTTTACGTTTTTTTTTTGCCATTTTTTGACAAATCTGATTTTTGTTGAAAAGAAAAACGTTATTTTGACATTTTTTGGAAAATCTGAATTTTTACGAAAAAACCGTTGCCTTTTTTGGACAAATCTGATTTTTTGTCGAAAAAAAACCGTTATTTTGCCATTTTTTGGCAAATCTGAATTTTTACGAAAAACCGTTTGCCATTTTTGGACAAATCTGATTTTTGTCGAAAAAAAAACGTTATTTTGCCATTTTTTGACAAATCTGAATTTTTACGAAAAAAATTTTTTTGCCATTTTTTGACAAATCTGATTTTTGTCGAAAAAAACACGATATTTTGACATTTTTTGGCAAATCTGTATTTTTACGAAAAAACCGTTTGCCATTTTTGGACAAATCTGATTTTTTGTCAAAAAAACCTGTATTTTGCCATTTTTTGACAAATCTGATTTTTGATGAAAAAACGTTATTTTGCCATTTTTTGCCAAATCTGAATTTATACGAAAAACCGTTTGCCATTTTTGGACAAATCTGATTTTTGTCAAAAAAAAACCGTATTTTGCCATTTTTTGACAAAAATCTGACTTTTGTCGAAAAAAACCGCTATTTTTGCCATTTTTTGACAAATCTGAATTTTTACGTTTTTTTTTTGCCATTTTTTGACAAATCTGATTTTTATTGAAAAAAAACGTTATTTTGACATTTTTTGGCAAATCTGAATTTTTACGAAAAACCGTTTGCCATTTTTGGACAAATCTGATTTTTTGTCGAAAAAAAAACGTTACTTTGCCATTTTTTGACAAAGCTGAATTTTTACGTTTTTTTTTGCCATTTTTTGACAAATCTGATTTTGTTGAAAAGAAAACGTTATTTTGACATTTTTTGGAAAATCTGAATTTTTACGAAAAAAACCGTTTGCCATTTTTGGACAAATCTGATTTTTTGTCGAAAAAAACCGTTATTTTGCCATTTTTTGACAAATCTGATTTTTTACGAAAAAACCGATTACCATTATTGGACAAATCTGATTTTTTGTCGAAAAAAAACGTTATTTTGACATTTTTTGAAAAATT